>JAUIMW010002123.1:0-11191 GCA_033557785.1 Enochrus cinctus | reverse complement strand
TCCAAGCGTTTAAGTGGTTTATTCTAAAGAATTGAACTTGTGATTATTGTTTTGCTAAATCTGTCAAGGTTTCTTTTCTTTTGTGGTTTTTTATATTTAGAAAAGTATTTTCAGAATGTTTCATAAATATAGTAAAAATGTATTTTGTTTTGCAAAAAAAAAAAACTGTGATTTGTTTTTGGAAACAACGCACATATTTTACTGCAATGAGTTTTGTTTTCCCGAACAAAGTCCTCTAGGTACTCTACAAACTATACTATTCTTACCATAAGCAACTAATAGCCAAACAAAGAGAAATTAAGAGTATTGTCAATAATTTTGAACACAATTGGAAGTACGTAGATAGCACAGTACCCGAAGGACATTCCATGTCCCCTACATCCCATAAAAGTTTAAAAATCAGTAGACATTCTTATGCTATAGTGACCATCAAGAGGTCCCCCAGACTTGAAGTTTCTTATTTTATTGATAAGAATTTGTTTATTTCTTATATTGAAATAGTCACATCAAAAATAGATAACCAGGAACTCTGTTGTCATGAAATAATAACCATCAGGAGGCTTTGAAGACATCGAATGTCCTCTAGGTAGTTTGTTAAAGTTTTATAAATTAAGAGAGTCATAAAAGTTTTTGAACACACTTTACTTTTTTTTTTGGTCTTCCAAACCTCATAGTAACCACTATCTTTTGTTGTTTTTATTCTACTACCACAAAGATGTATCTATATAAATATAAATTTAACAATAACAGATGAGCCATTGGGTCTGAGGGACGTGAAATGTCCTTAAAATGCACTGCTATCTGCATACTTCCAATTGCCTTCAAAACTATTAATAACATTCTTCATATAACTAATAAGAAGAGTTGAATTTGTAGAGTACCTAGAGGACATTCCATGTACCCCAGACCATTAGATATCGCTATATTATAATAGAATATAAACAACCTAAAATAATGAACAATAGAAGGTCTTGGTGGTATGGAATTCCCTCCAGGAACATTCCATGTCCCCCAAATCCCCTGGTGAATCTTCTTTTATTGTTATAAATCAGTAAACATCCTTCTATTCAAACAGAATAAAAACAACATAAAAGAAGGGCCACCTGTCTTCATTTATTTATCTTTTGAAGGACATTCCATGTCCCCCAGACTCAGGACATGGAATGTCCTCCAGGTACATTACTAACTACGTATTTCTAATTGATGTTTTAAAACACTGATAACCTTTCATTTATTTACCTTTTGCAAGTATCAAGAAGAACGCCGAGTACCTAGAGGACATTCCATGTCCCCCAGACTCCCTGGTGTCCCTTTGTTTTATTTTTAAAAAGCAGTAAAAATCCCTATATTAAAAAAGAGCAACAAACAATCAAAAATAAGAAACACCAGGGATCTGGTTGATAACTTAATTTAGTTATGTTTAATCAATCAACAGGAAGAACATAATAAGCTGAGTACCTGGAGGACATTCCATGTCCCCCAGACCCCCTGGTGGTCCTTCTTTTATTTGGAAAAATCGGTTCACATCCCTTTGTTGAAGTAGAATAGAAACAATAAAAGAAGAGCCCCTAGGGGGTTTGAGGGACATGGAATGTCCTCCAGGTGCACTGCAATCGACGTATTACTAAATTATGTCTTAAAATCTTGGTAACTATTAATTTATTTATGTTTAATCAATCGACAAGAAGAACATAAGAAGTTGAATACATGGAGGACATTCCATGTCCCCAGACCCCCTGGTGTCCCTGTGTTTTATTTTTAAAAAACAGTAAAAATCCCTATATTAAAAAAGAGCAACAAACAATAAAAAATAAGAAACACCAGGGGTCTGGGGGACATGGAATATCCTCCAGGTATATTGCTAAGTATATACTTGATGTTTGAAAACCCTGATAACCTTTCATTTATTTATCTTGTGTCAAGTATCAAAAAAAAACATAAAAAGCCGAGTACTTGGAGGACATTCCATGTCCCCCAGACCCCCTAGTGTCCCTTTGTTTTATTGTTAAAAAGCAGTAAAAATCACTATATTAAAAAAGAACAGTAAACAACATAAAATAAGGAACACCAGGGGGTCTGGGGGACATGGAATGTCCTCCAGGTACATTACTTACGACGTATTTCTAATTGATGTTTTAAAACACTGATAACCTTTCATTTATTTATCTTTTGCTAAACATCAAAAAGAACGTAAAATGCCGAGTACTTGGAGGACATTCCATGTTGCCCAGATTCCCTGGTGTTTTTTCTTTTATTGTTAAAAAGCAGTAAACATCACTATATTAAAAAAGAACAGCAAATAACCAAAAATAAGAAACACTAGGGGGTCTGGAGGACATGGAATGTCCTCCAGAAACAATGCTATCCTCGTTTTTTTAATGATTGTTTTAAAATCTTGATACGTTCACTTTTAACAATGTTTTACCAATCAACAAGAAGAGCGTAGAAAACCGAGTTCTGATCTCTTCTAACACGGGAATGTTTACTGATTTCCAACAAAAGAAGAAGGGCCATTAGGGGGTCTGGGGGACGTGGAATGTCCTCCAGGTACTCAGTTTCTTATCTTCTTCTTGTTGTTTGATTAAACATAATTAAATTAAGTTATCGAGATGTTTAGACATAAATTAGTAAAAAGTCGATTGCAGTATGCCTGGAGGATATTCTATGTCCCCCAGACCCCCTGGTGGTTATTCTTTCATGTTATTTTTTATTCTATTTGAATGTAGAGATTCATGTACGTGTGAGAACCAGTTCAGGGTTTCGTTGATATTAACGTCTAGGAATTTTATTTTTTGGTTTCAGTGTTTTTATTTAGTTTTGTGTATATTATGATTTGGTTTGTTTTTTCATTATTAATTCTCAATCTATTTGTTGTGAACCATATTTACGCAGTTTTTAAGCATTTTTCGGTTTTTTCTTGAAGCTATAGGTTTGTTTTGTTTGCTTTAAGTATTTTCGGTAGATAGTTTATGTAAATTACAAAAAGGATCGGTCCTAGGTTATATCCCTGTTGTATTCAAAGCGATAATGTTTGTAATTTTGACTCTATGAATCTTCCAGTTTTTTGTGCTGTAAATTAAAGAAAGTACTATGTATGTGTCAAAGGGATGTTTGCTGATTTTTAAAATAAAAGAAAGGTCGCCAGAGGGTCTGGGGGACATGGAATATCCTTCAGGTGCATTGCTGCCAAAGCACCCCTACCTACACTTACTTATTTCTCTTGGTTATTAATTACCTTCTCATTATCGAACGATTAAACTTAAACAAACTCAAACAAATATATCAATCAATAAGTACTTTAATGGCAATGTACCTGGAGGACATTCCATGTCTCCCAGACCCCCGGTGTTCTTTCATGTTATTTCTATTCTACTTCAACAAAGGGATGTGAACTAATTTTTCAAAAGAAAAGAAGGATCACCAGAGGGTCTGGGGAAACATTAAATGTCCTCCAGGTACAATACTTTCCTAAGAACAAGTACTTTACATAGTTTGCAGAGTACCTGGAGGGCACTCCATGTCCCTAGACCTTCTGATGGCCACTCTTTTAGGTTGTAAATGGCTTTTTATTAATAAAAAAAACATCTGGTCTGGAGAATATGGAATGTCCTCCAGGTATGCTGCTATCAATATACTTCTAATTGTGGCCAAGATTGATTTCTTTTTTAATCAACCAATAGAGTAGAGTTTTCAAAATATCTGGTCCCTATTTTATTATTAAAATTATGTTACATAAGAGATTCTAGATAATTTGGAGAGTAACCTCTCTTTTAGGTTGTTTTTATTCTATTACAATATAGGGATATCTAATGGTTTTTAACAACAAAAAAAAACCACCAGGAGTTTAGGTGACATGGAATATTGTCCAGGTGCACTGCTATCTATATACTTCTAATTGTGCTAAAAATTTTCGATAACACTCTTAATTTTATAAATGTAATTAACTAATAAGGAGGGCGTAGATAGAAGACCTGATTTTTAACAATAAAATAAGAACCACCATAGGCTGTGGAGGATATAGCAGTCTACACTCTTCTTATTGATTAGTTAAATTTGTAGAAATATTTATTATTGAGGTTTTTGAACACAAACTAATCAATAGGAAGAGGTAGTTTGCAGAGTTCATGGAGGACAATCCATGTTGTTTAGATCTTCTGAAGGTCTTTCTTTTTATTTTATTTGAGACCAGAGATATTTATTCAGAATTTATTGACAATGGTTTATTCAAAAATTAAGTACTTTACTTTGTCTTTTACCTGTTGATATAATATTAATAAATAAAAAAAATCAAATAAGAACAGGATTAAATAGAACGGACAAAGAATGTAGGAGTGATAAGAAATTTATTTTTTTTTATTATTTTTGTTCTATTCTGCATCTGTTTTCTTTAGGCCCGAGACTTTTCAGTTCATGTGTTACGTGAGTTTCCACCAAGGGGGTCTGGAAACATGGAATATATTCCAAGTGCTCAAAATTATTGATAACACTATTCATTTCTTTTTTTACCAACCATTAAAGACAGAAGAGTTTCCAGAATACCTGGAGACCGTCTGTGAGTCCTTTTTTTCGTTGTTAAAATTATGTTGCAGCATAATTAAAACAACATAAGAGATTTTAAATAATTTGTAGAGTATCAGGAGAAAATTCTATGCCCCCCAGACTTTCTGGTGTTCATTCTTTTAGGATGTTTTTATTTATTTAACAACCTGGGTCTTGGGGACATGGATTGTAAATAATGTGAATTACTTTTCTTATTAGCTGGCTAAACAAAGAAAAATAAAGAGTGTTATCAATTATTTTGAAGACAATTGGAAGTACGTAGCAGTGTATTTAGAGAACATTTTATATTTTTGTGGTAGTAGAATAAAAACAACAAAAGGTAGAGGCTACTAGAAGGTCTGAGGAACATGGAATGTCCACCTTTTATGTTGTTTTTATTATATATTATATTTATAGGTACACTACTATTTATATGCTTATAATTGCTTCTTTTATTGTTAAGTATACTGTAAGAGAATAGCCATTAAGGGGTCTAAGTTATACGGATTGTCCTCCAAGTACTTGCAGATGATTTTTATTTTATTGATAAAAATTGGTTAATATTTTTATGTTTGTGGTAAAAATTAGTCATTATCCTCATGTTTAAGCAAAAATATAATAAAACGAGGACCATGAGGAGGACACTCCATGTCTTGGCAATGCCAATTTATGATCCAAGTTCCAATTCTTTTGAACTCAATTAGAAGTATATAGATAGTACATGGAGGGCATTCCATGTTCCCCAAACCTCCTTCTTTTATTATTAAAAATCAGTAGACATTCCAATGTTGTAATGTATATTATAATGTAAATAAAAGAAACATAAATGATTGACTAACAGTATAATTTCTTGACAATAATTTATTCAAAAATTAAGAGTGTATTTTGCACCTGGGATACATTTAAATACAATATTATAATGAATCCTTGGTGTCTTTCTTTCATGTTGTTTCTATTCTACTTCAACAAAGGAATGTTTGTTGATTTTTCCAAATAAAAAAAAAGTCATCAGGGGGCCAGGGGGACATGGAATGTCCTCCAGATGCACTGCCATCAATGCACCCCTAGCTACACTTACTTATTTCTCTTGATTATTAATTACCTTCTCATTATCGAACATAAGTACGTTGACGGTAGTGCACCTAAAGGACATTCCATGTCTTTCAGACCCCCTGGTATGTTTTCATATTGTTTCTATTCTACTTTAACAAAGGGATGTAAATTGATTTTCCCAAATAAAAGAAGGACCTCCAGCGGGCCTGGGGGACATAGAATGTCCTCCAAGTACAATGCTATCGTCGTTCTTTTGATGACTATTTTGAAATCTTGATACGTTCACGTTTAACAATGTTTTACCAATTAACAAGAAGAGCATAGAAAACCGAGTACCTGGATTTTGATTTTTTTATTCTCTTCTAACATAAGGATGTTATATAAAAAAAGTAGAGTTTTCAGAATATCTGGAAACCCTCTCTTGATCCTTTTTTTGTTGTAGTACAATAAAACTACATAAGAGATTCTAGAAAATTTCAGAGTACCTGGAGGACATTCTACGTCCCCCAAAGCCTTTTTTAGATTGTTTTTATTCCATTAAAACTGTTGTCCATGGACTCCTAATTCTATTAAAATATTTTGATAGTAATCTTTATGTCTCTAAGATTAATCAACTATTAAAAAGAGTTTAATTTGTAAAAAAACATGAAGGACATTCCATGTTCTCCAGACATTTTCTTTTGTTATTTTTATTCTATTAAAAAAGGGTTTTTTTGATTTAATTCTATTATAATATAGAGATATCTAGTAGTTATTAATAATAAAAATCAACC
Organism: Enochrus cinctus; assembly: GCA_033557785.1. Taxonomy (NCBI): domain Eukaryota; kingdom Metazoa; phylum Arthropoda; class Insecta; order Coleoptera; family Hydrophilidae; genus Enochrus; species Enochrus cinctus. The sequence continues at coordinate 4,826 of JAUIMW010002123.1, read as the reverse complement.
ACCAAGAGGTCTGGGGACATGGAATGGAATGGAAGGCACTCCATGCTTCCCAGACTCTCTGGTGGTCTCTCTTTTGGTTGTTTTTGTACTATTATAATATAGGAATATCTAATGGTTTTTAACAATAGAAAACGATCCACCTGAGGGTTTAGGAAGCATGGGGTGTCCTCCAGGTACGCAGCCATGAATATACTTCAAATTGTGCTTAAAATTATTGATAACACTATTCACTTCTTTAACTAACTTTCTTAAACTAACCAATAAAGAAAGTATAGTTTTCAGAATATTAACCAACCTCCGTTGGTCTTTCTTTGTTGTTAAAGTTGTCATAGAAGAACAAAAACCATTATTTTAGTTTAGAGATGTCAACTGATTTTTACTGGGTGACATGAAATGTTCTCCAGGTACTCTACAATCTACGCTCTTCTTAATGGCTAATTAAGATTCAAACTATTCAATAAAAAGACATAGTTTACAGAATTCCTGGACGATATACCATATCCATTAGACCTTCTGGTGGTCCTTCTTTGATGTGTTTTTATTTTATTTGAGTTTAGAAATATTTATTGAAAATTTATTTGTAATAATCTTTTCAAAAATTAAATGCTCTATTTTCTCTGTTTTGCATTTGGGAGTCATTGTAAATACCTGGAGGACATTCCAAGTTTAAAGTAAGTCGAGTACCTGGAGGACATTCCATGTCCTCAAACTCCCTGGTGTTTTTTCTTTTATTGTTAAAAAGCAGTTAACATTCCTGTATTAAAAAAGAGCAGCAAACAACCAAAAATAAAAAAAACCAGGGGGTCTGAGGGACATGGAATGTCCTATAGATAGATTGTTAACTACGTACTTCTAATTGATGTTTTAAGACCCTGATAACCCTAATTTATTTATCTTTTGCCAAACATCAAAAAGAACGTAAAAAGTCGAATACCTGGAGGACATTCCATGTCCCCCAGACCCCCTGGTGTCCCTTTTTTATTGTTAAAAAGCAGTAAACATCTCTATGTTAAAAAAGAGCAGTAAACAATGTAAAATAAGAAACATCAGGGGGTCTGGGGGAGATGGAATGTCCTCCAGACACGCTGCTTTCTATACGCTTCTAGTTACGCTCAAAATTATTGATAAAACTATTAATTTCTTTTTTTAAACCAATAAAGAGAGTAGAATTTTTAGAATACCTGAACACCTCCTGTTGTTTCTTCTTTTGTTGTTAAAACTATGTTGTAGTAGAATAAAAATAACAAAGAAGGTCTCCCAGACTCCCTGGTGGCAATGGAGAACATGGAATGAATAATCTTTTAAAAAAATTAAGTAGAGAGAGTAAACTCTGTTTTGCATTTGGGAGACATTTTAAATACCTAGATTACCTTATAGTAATATTACGATAATATTCACTAAGTCTGAGTTTAACACAGCATTAAGAAATATTCTTTTGTTATTTTTGTTCTATTTTGCATCTGTTTTTTTAGGTCCAAAACTTTTCAGCTCATGTTTTAAGTGAGTGTCCACCAAGGGGGTTTGGAGACATGGAATATCCTTCAAGTACACTGTTATCTACGTACTTCTAATTCCATTGTAAATGGAATGTCCTCCAGGTACATTAGTAACATTTTTCATTTTTTTACTTGAAAGACATTCCATATCCCCATTTATACCATCCAATAATAAGAGTATAGTTTGCAGAGCACCTGGAGAACGTGTCTCCCAGACTTCTTGATTAACACACAATATGTAGATAGCAGTGTACCTGGAGAACATTCCATGCATCAGATTCTCTAGTGGTTCCTTTTTTTATTGTTAAGTATACAGCAAGATTTAAATCCTTTTTTTTTTCTATATTCTTCTCTTGATTATCAAAAGTTTAACTCTTTCTTTTTTATCAATTAGTAGGAAAACATTTCATGCTTCTCAAGCCTTCTGGTGCTTTATCTTTTGTTCAAAATTAACAAATAGGACCTTTAAGTATTATTTTTTCTACGTTCTTTATTTAGATTCGTAAGAGAATTTTTGTTGTTTTTGGAGCACATTTAATATTACCCAGGTACTCTACTCTCTGTGATTTTCCTGTTGATTCACAAAACAATAATTAATCAAAACATTAAATAAAAACGGAATTAAATAGAACGTACAATGTTAGTAGTAATACTCTGTTTTTATGCTCATCTTGTCGGTTGGTAAAACTTTGTTAAAAAATCAAAAAGCATATCAAGATTTCAAAACAGTCATTAGAAGAATGAGAATAGCATTGTTCCTGGAGGACATTCCATGTCCACCAGACCCCCTGGTGATCCAACTTTTATTATTTAAAATCATAAGACATCTCTTTGTTGTAATAGAATTTAAACAACTCTTCTAATTAATTGTTTTAACAAAGAAAAATGTATCGATCTTTTGTAAATAAAAATCATTAGACATCCATGTGTTGTAATAAAATAAAAACAACCCGACGGAGTTGCCACCAGAGTGCCTTCACATGAAATATTCTCCAGGTGCTCTACAAAATATAGTTTTACTATTAGTTAGTTAAACAAAACAAAAATCACTTTAGGACACATATTTACAGATAACAAATAAATATCAGTGTACCTGAAAGACATTTCTTGTCCTACATTCCCCCAGTGGTCCTTTTTTATTCTTAAAAACCAAATACATCCTTTTTTTCTAATAAAATAAAAACAACATAAAAGAGTGGTATGTGGAGAACATGGAATGTCCTTCAGGTTTTTTTTTGCATACTGTACTTTATTTATTAGTTGATTTTTTATCGTTAAAAATCAGTAAAAGTATGTATGTCTTAATAAAATAAAAACAACATAAGGGGGTGATTTTGCCAACTATACTTTAGACTAGACTTTAGATTAGACTTTAGACTTTACTAAAAAATGAAAACTGTTATCAATAATTTTGAACACAATTGTATAAAGTATATAGATACCAGTGTACCTAGAGGACATTTCATGTCCCCCAAACCTCCTGGTTGTGCTTCTTTGGTGATATTTTTACAATATTTTTATATTGAGATGTTAACTAATTTTTATACTCCAGATACCAGGTGGTTCTTCCACTGCTATTAAAAATTAACTAAAATTCCTATATTGCTACAGAATAAAACTAATAAGAAGACATGGAGTCTCCTCCAGGTACTCTACAAATTATACACTTATTCTTGGCAAATTAAACAAAGAGAAATGAAAAATGTCATCAATAATTTTTTACACAATTTGAATTGTATAGATAGCAGTATACCTAGAGTACATTCCATGTTCCTCAGACATCCCTATGTTGTAATAGAATAAAAGTAAAGGCATCAGGGGGTCTGGAGAACATGAAATGTGTTCCAGGTATATTGCAATAAATACTTTTAATTGTGTTTAAAAACTATGGCTACACTTTTTGTCTTAGAATTTTAACTAGCCAGGTATTAGGGCTCAGGTATTCTTTTGTTAAAATTATGTGATAGTAGGATAAAGACAACAAAAGAGATTCTAGATAGTTTACCGAGTACTTGGAGGATACTCCATGCCTCCAAGATTGTCTGGTGACTCATCTTTTAGGTTTTTTTATTCTATTACAATATAATATAACAATAAAAAGGAACCACTAGGGGGTCTAGTGGACATGGAATGCTGCTATGAATATATTTCTAATTGTGCTTAAAATTATTGATAACGCTATTCATTTCTTTTTTTAACCAACCAATAAAGAGAATAGAGTTTTTAGAATACTTGGGGAGTCTCTGTTTGTCCTTTTGTTGTTAAAATTATGTTGTAGTAGAATAAAAACAGTATAAGAGATCTTATATAATTTGTAGAGTACCTGGAGATGGAATGTACTCGAGATCCTTTGGTAACCACTCTTTTGGTTGTTTTAATTCTATTACAATATAGGGATATCTAGCAGTTATTAATAATAAAAATGAACCATCAGGAGGTCTGGGGACAAGGAATGGAATGGAAGGCACTCCATGTTTACAGGCCCTCTGTTGGTCTCTCTTTTAATATTTTTTGTTCTATTATAATATAGGAATATCTAATGGTTTTTAACAATAAAAAAAAGAACCTCTGGTGGGGGGTTCTGGGTGTGCTGCTATGATTATACTTCTAGTTGTGCTTAAAATTATTGATAACACTATTCTTTTCTTTTTTAAACCAACCAAAGAGAGTATAGTTTTCAGAATATCAACCAAGTGATTCTAGATATTTTACAGAGTACTTAGAAGGCACTTCATGTTATCCAGATCCTCTTAAAGTACCTTCTCTTTAGGATAGATGGAGTTTATCTACCTCGTGTTTACTCCCACCAGCTAATGCTAGAGAAATTCTCTTTTAACATTCCATGTCCATGTCCCTCAGACTAATTGGTGTTTGTTTATTGTTAAAAACCATTAGATATCCAAGATAGGACTCTCAGACATTCTTCTTTTCTTCTCAATAATTATTAAAAAAATTAAATAATAACAGAATTAAATAGAACGTACAAAGGATGCATTATTTTTATTAAAATATAATTATAATAATGAGAATATTTGAGATCTAGTTTAGTATATATATTGGATACATGAGCATATAATAAAATAAACAAATAGGTCGATGTAACTATACACTTAAAAAAAAAGAACCATTGGATTAAGTTATAACGACAATTACAACATTGACCTTGTCTCGATTTTTCTATGATAACCTAGATGCAATTGTGTCTTTTCTTGCTCCTTCATGGTCTATTGGTTCCACTAAAAATATTATTGTGGAAATTACGTTTTTTAAAGTGTTAAGCAGCTAAGGTTTTAACGTACAAGAATTTTTATTTGGTTAACAATTGATAAG
>JAUIMW010002122.1:0-11195 GCA_033557785.1 Enochrus cinctus | reverse complement strand
TGTATTATCAATTAAATATAAAATTTAATTTATTATAACGCGTTGAAATGTAATGACCCGGAAAATAGCGCTAAAAACTTAAATAAAATATTACAGGCACATATTAAAAAATGTATTGAAATAACTCGCGAAACACATAAAAACAGAAAAATAAAGCCGTCGACATCAACTGGCTTAGTTTGTACTTATTAGACCTATAGACAAATTAAAGAAGGAAGTATTGAAGAACGTTAACATAAATAATTTAACTAATTTAAATAAATACACTAAAAATAACTATTACAAAAATAAAATTCCTGAAGAAGGTAAAAATTCGCGAAAACATAATTTACAGCATTACAAATATACCGAAGTATTGTGACCACATTGCCAATATTAGTATTTTAGGCAACGACAGCTATATAAATGATGATAAAAAATGGCACAACTATTTAATGATTATTTTATTAAGATATGCGGCAACATTTCTCTCATCAATCCATCAAACACTAATAATAATAATTACAAAAATAACATTAGGGATGACTCCTTGTTTTTAAATCCCGCAGATACAAATGAACTTATAAAGCACGAAAATTCTCTAAAAAACAACAGCGCGCCGGGCGAAAACGCAATCTCGGTAGAAATTATTAAGCGAAATTACCAGCATATAATTGAACCCCTTCTGTATATAATCAATAATATTTTTTAAATGGTATTGTTCCTAAACATTTTAAAAATGCATTAGTCGTACTAATACATAAATAAATAATAAATTAGCCAGCTACATCCCAGTAACGTTTATAAATAATTTTGAATTTTTTTTTGTAAAATGCCTTAAATTTAGACTTTCTCAATGGGAACAACATAATGTACGATAAACAATACGGGTTTGTAGAGGAAAAGAGTACTGAGGGCGCTGTCTATGCTCTTTTGAGTCAAATTTATAAATATTTTAATCAAAAAGAAGGAGCTTGGTAGTGTTTCTTGACTTAAAAAAAGGTTTTTATATGATACCACACAAGCAACTACAATGATGGAAACAATGAGAGTAGAGGATGTTTAAAAATTATTTAGTAGAAATGGAACAGCGTGTAAAAATTTGTGATACAGGTAATGACCCGAGAATAATCAAGTGGGGAATACCTCAGGGAATGGTCATCGGCCCGATTATTTAATATTTAATGGAGATACTTCGGAGAAAGCGGAGAGTGCAGCCTCGTGTGAACTAATTAATATACACTCCTGGTTATGTACTATTCAATTGGTATTGAATTTAAGGAAAACCCAATAAATGAAGTTCTCACTTACAACTAACTGGGATGAAGCTTCGGGGGATTTCTTCTTGGGAGAAAACTGCGACCCTCTCGATTGTGACTGTATTCGAATAACGGAATTGAAAGAAAACAAATATGCAGGGGTTGTTGTAGATTGGGATTAAAATGGAAGCCGCATTGTACCGAAATTTCTCAACAAACTTTTGCTCGCTTGAAATATTATAGTAGAGTTGCATCTGCATAATAGTTCGAGGAGAAGGGTAGGATGAACATTTATATGTTTTTTATATTGTTCAAAAATATATTATAAAAGTAATTTATTAACTTAACAAAAGATATGCCGCCTTCTTTCTACAAGGAGAATTTAGATACGTAGTATCTTGATTTTTGCTTGTGGGAGGAATGAAGATGTTGATCAAGATTTCAATATTCGCGTAACTGAGATGCAACAGGTACGAGTGGATAGATATAATTGTACCGCCAATCAAAGATTTATTGATTATTTAGGCCCTAAGTTCTTGGACTGTTTTTCTCAAAATGGTTTAGCGATAAATAAATGAAGCATGAACACACACAAGTTCTTTTAGGTGTTCGTAATTATAATTTCATAAAGTGCTATTAATTTGTTAATAATATTTTTGTTTATGTACAACTAAATTGTAAGAAATGATAATTTTTACGAATACAAAATCAATTATTATTACCTATATGAAGACTGGAAAACGTATTATCGGCTGTGGAAATCTCAGAAAGGAGAGCACCATAGGAGACATACATCTCGCACTGCATTGTCCTACAACAGTTGTCCTGGAACTCAACAATCTGAAAAGTTGCCTTCCTAGATTCGAACCGCGACATCGAGAAAAAAAAGAACCTGCGTGGAAAAGAAGGGTATTTAAGAACATAAACGACATGAGAGCAAAAGCCGACATCTTAAAATAGTACCTGCAAGGGTATTGCAAGGAAAATGTAAGGAAGACCAGAGATATACCAAGAAGGGCAAAGATTTATTCGACACCGGAAAAGTTAATTGTCTAAAAGGACCAAATAACAGAAAATCAAGGCTAAGGGTGCGAGACTAAGAAGGTACATCGAAATCACCAACAGAAGGGAGCAAAACAATTAACTCAACTCTAACAGAAAAAGGTTTCTACGTTAATAAGAACATAAAGAGGAACACCAGTATGCATCCCACTTGGACATTTTCGACTAATATTGGGGAGGAGTTTGGTTCAAACGAAAAAATAAAAGAAGACTGCAACATGGTTGGACAGTATAGTTCGAGAGCAGTCGAACGTGCAAGAGATAGAGACATGGAGAAGTGGAAGCCGCCATGATCGAGAGAAACATCTCACACTTCAAAAAAGGAGACAGGGCCGATCCTAAGAAATATAGGCCCATCACATGTTTGTTGAATTTCTAGAAGCTCTTCACAGCTTTAATTAATGAGATCTACAGCCATTGTTCGATCGACCAAAAGATAAGACAAAACTGACATCTGATGGCATCATAGAAGACCAGCATAATAAAAGGATTTTCTAAGAAGATTCAGTGTCGACTGTTTGGTTTTACCTTACTTTGAATCCGATGTCGATCTTCCCTAATCAAACGTTATGATGCTTCAAGTTGAACACGAATCGTAAGAAGAGGTTCCGCCACTTACTCTACATGAATCACTTAAGGAGTTCATAAGTATCGTAAAGAGCCACTGCCAACATATCGGAATGAACTTTTGGATCTATATATGCTCCAAGATAGCTGTCAGGAGGAGAGTAGTACAAGTATTACAAGCTGAACATCGTGACATTACAATTGGAACCAGAAGAAACGTCATGCAACGCTAAAGAAAGAATTTCAAGACAAGTACCAAAAGAATTTAACAAAACTGTTGAATCCCATCTCTCAGGAGGGAACCTAATAGCCGCCATAAATGTCTGGGCCATACTTGTCTCTTCGTTTGATATCGTCAAATAGTCAGTTATATACTTAGAAGAGTTGATAAGCTAACTCGACGGATCGTCACTAAATTTCGATATACTTCATCCTGACTCTTCAGTAAGGAGAATATACGCGTCGCGAAGGCAATTAGGAGAATGACTTAACATTTAGAGACTGTGCGTTGCTTCAGAAAATGCACAGTCAAGAAAGTATTCTGCCTTCTGGCGACTAACTGATGAAAGAGATGGCAACAGAGAACAAAAACTATATGCCACACCGACTGGGCTAACCGAACTATATTCTAGATACGCCGTCTAGGACAACGTCAAACATTGGAAGAAAGGAGCTCTGCACGAAGAATACCCAGCCCTACGTAGTGCAGATGGAATAGATCTTGGCAACTCGCTGACTTGGTTCAAGGAGAATCAACTTTGCTCAGAAACAAAAGAATTCATGATAGCCATTCAGGACAGACTAATCGCAACCAACAACTTCAGAAAGCACTGTCTAAAGAAAGATGTATCATACAAAGTGCGGCATCGTACGCGACATCATAGAATACGTACCTCGGAAGACACAATCAGCTTGCCAAGATAGTGAACTAGCAACTTGCGATTAAGTTGCTTGGTGAAGGTTCTCCGTTGTTCTACAAATATGAGACACAACCGGTGCTGAAGTCAGGGGAGTAAGTACTGTTTTGTGACAGTCCCATAATCACCGACAGAATCCTTGGCTACTACACACTGGATATTTTGTTGATAAAGTACGAGAATCTGGCGTTTGATTTGAATAACACTTCAATCAGGTTCGAATCTTCCCTGGGTTAGTGTTAACTGAAGGGATCATAATGAACAAGTTTTCGAAGAATCTGCATATACTAGAATTACCGAAGACTATCGTCAACGTGGCACAGCGAGCCATATTACTGCAAACCTGCCACAGGAAATTCCTAGGGATCAAGGAGTCGTGATGAACCCCTTCTCCGCGTTAGAGCCGAACCACTCTAATTAGAGTAGTGGGTAGATTTTCCAACGTAAATGTTGAAACTATTTATGTCGAAAAGTTAATTAACTCGATAATATTTTTAAGTATTCTATATATATATATTTCCAAATGTGGATTTCTCCATACAGCCCATGAATATGTTGGATACTTAACTATAGAAATTGTTTTGTGATGAGATCCAGTATTTCAAAAAAAAAGTTTATATACCTTACTATTTGATTTTATTTTATCAACTGTCGGAAAGGTGATTCACGTCAATTAACACAATAATTCCTTTAGATGTATGGTCTATTTTTGAATGCAGTTATTTTTTATTAAAGATTCTAATTATGTTTGGTGATTATACAAGGTGATTCAAAAATGATAGTCGAAAATGAAACTGCTAATTACACTCAAAATTAGAAGACGAATGGCGTTTGTCGCATTAAAAGAGAAAATTTCTGTAAGGAGATACCTTAGATATTGCATTTTGGGTGCCACTGGATGGATGCATTTATTTACTCACATAGAACGCGCATTTACAGGCATCGACCTTAGTAGTAATTTTTTTGTACTAACAGATGTACGTATACATATCTCCGTGAATAAATTCAGGGTCAAAAAACTTTTTTTGTTGCGCCTTAACATCATCTTACTGATCGAATGAAAATTACGGATAGCAATAATTAGGTAGTCGTATCAAATTTATTAATTTTGGTATTATTTCCTTAAATTATGCCGGAAGTATTATAATAACGTACTTTTTTCACTTATTGCATTCTGCAAAAATTACAAACAGATGTGAAAACTTAGATTTAAAGACTGTTTTTTTTTTTGAGGTCTATTATGCGTTTTTTACCCCCGTTCTCTCGTCTGCGGTAATTCTTGAATAAAGTCGTAAATAAGCCGCACGTGTTCAAGACAAAAAAGTTTTCTTTCATTTTAGATACTCTGTAAGGTAAAGTTTAACATATCATATGTTCTTATACGTCTGCACCAATTCCAGTAATACCAAAACCATTGAACTTAGTGGAAATTTCAAGATTTTTTTCAAATTTATTTTAGGTTGTATTTCCAATATCCATCAATAAACAAATGCTGTGTTGAATTTTCGACTATAATTTTTGAATCACCTTGTATAAATTGGTGATTGTGCGAGCGATACTTCTGGTCTATTAGCCAGATCGTTTTTACGTAGTTCTATTTGTGAGTAGAATTTTGGTATTACTGGATCAATGGGATTCTAACTGTTTTTATTTTATATATTTGCTAGTCATATAGTATTACTTCTTCAAATGTGCCCTTACATTTCAATTTTATAACCTTAATGTTCTTGATGTAGTTATTTTTGTTGTTAGTTTTATGTTATTTTTTTATGCTTAGAAAACGAGTAAAGAAAACATATTAAAACAGCAGATCTTAGTTCTTTTTAGTATAGTTGACTAGTAGTAAGTTATTAATAAATGCTATAACTTAATTACTTTTAAGTGTATGTATTGCTAGATTTATTTGCTTAAAGAATTCGAATTAAAAGGTTTTTACTCGTCATCGTCGTCGTTAGAATAAAAAATAAAAACTGAATTTTTGACTAGATTAAAATTTTTAAATTGATATAATTAACGTACCAAAAATAGGTATTTAATGTCAAATAATTACCAAATCCCGATCATTGCCCTTCCCTTGATCTCTGCGTTTCCTTTGATCTGATATTTGACCGAATCCTATAATAATATTGTATTCCTATTTCGTAAGGTTTTATTACCTTACTCATACCTTCAAATGATATAAAGACAGAAAATAACTACTATATTTGATTGAGATTGCTTACTTTTAGTTAAACATAAAAAAGTTGGAATGACACCTTACAGCTGGTGGCTTTTGCGTTTTAATTTTAATTAAATAGACGCTGTTGAGATAATAAAATTGTTAACAATACTTATTCAAGGAGTAGATACAAATTTACTGATAATATTTATAAAATTATGACACAATTAACATTGATATGTTCGTATAACACAGATTACTTTTAATTAACCTTTAAAACTGCTGACACATGTAATTTAGAATGTCAGTATGAAATATGATTCCGGCACAAAGAGGAGCTACAACAAAGACATAAAAATTGTGCACGGAAATTCGTTTGGGGACAATCTGTCTATCAAATGTAGCAAATAATAAAGTTATTTCCACTTAATTTTACATGGGCTAGAGTATTTTATATGATGGATTTATTCTACAGTGCAATTGAAAAGACAGACTTATTCTAAAAACATGCAAATAAATTTAGTTTTACAAAAAAGATTAAGATACAAAAGCGACCAAGAGAACTTTTCATCAGAATGAAGACTGCAAGGAAGTGTCCTTTTGAGATTATCTTGAAACGGTTAAAGGATACCGTACTTTCAGTAATCTTGAAGGCAATGTCAGTTTGAATCAGAATCAGAATCAGAAAGAGTTTATTTATCAATAAATTTACAATGTTTAATAACAATATATTGAATTACATTGATTTTTGCCTTAAAAGTGGATTCGAAAGCTTTCATCTGTGAAAAATTTGAAAATAAACTTTGTTTTGTATTTGATAACTTAAAAATTAAACAGCAACTAAATTACACCCAAAATTAAATAAAAAACTTTCTAACACTTAATTATAAATATTTTTCGTTAATAATATTGTATAAGCAATTATAATAATCTTTGTTTCGGAAGTTTGTGTTTAATGTGAAAGGGTGCATTGAGCCTTGTTATATACGCTATTCCACTGGTATATTCTTCTTCTCTTAGACTTAAGGCGTAAAAATTTTATGTTGGTCAATAAATTCTTTTATTGGCATCAGACCTATGTTTATTAAGATATCTCTTGTCCTACTGTATCTATCCGAATTAGTTATAATTCCTAAAAATTTTATTTGAATTATTTCCATTTAATGGAGTATTATGCCATACAACCATTGATTAAGTAGGACCGTATATAAACTTTGTATATTTTTATTTTGTTTTCCAGTGATAATTGACTGTTTTCCCCATTAATGGATATAGTGTTTTAACAGCGATGGCTCCTTTTTGTTTCATTTTATTAATTTGTGGCCCGAATAATAATTTCTTGTGTAAGGTAATTCCTATAATATATATAATAAAAATATATATATAGGTATTTAGCCGCATCAACTTCTTCCAAAACTCGGCCATTTATATTGGGCAGTTGGTATAATCCACTTGTTTTATGCGTATCCATTATAAATTTTGTTTTTGCATCATTTATTTTGATCTTCCATTTATCAAACTAGATTTCTAGAAGGGCAAGATTTCTCTATATGTTACTGCCAGCTGTTTATTTTTTTATGATCCGTAGAATGGCTGTATTGTCTGCGTATAACTATATTTTCGTGTGTCATTTTAGTATATCATTTTTAAAAATGGAAAAAGAGTTGGTCCTAAGATGGATCCTTAGGGGGCTTCAGTGGTGATTATTTTCGGTGTTGATTTTTCATTGTTGATTTTTATTTGGAATTTACGATTTGTCAAGTACGATGTTATAACATTAATGATATAGGTAGGAAATCCTCGTTTAAACATTTTTGTACAAGTCTGTAATGTCAAACTGTATCGAATGCCTTTTCGATATCTAAGAAGAACGTTCCTGTACTTTTGTTGAGGTTGTAGTTTCGGCTTATATTATCTGTCAGTCTGACAAGTTGGTTTGCAGTGGGCCGTTTCTTACGAAAACCGAATTGTTGTTCGATGAGCAGATTGTTGTCGTTTGAAAACTTTTCTATTCTTCTAAGTATAATACTCTCTAGTATCTTACTAGTATACTATCCTATTTTGGATTTATAATTATAAATGGAATGGTATTTTCTTTAGCTTCCTGCATAATTTTTGTTAGGTTGAACACTGAATTATTTATGTCTTCTGGTGTACTGAATAACTATGTTAAATTGAGTTTGTCATTTATGTATTGCCTATAAAGTGGCCAACTAGCTTTTTTGTAGTCTGATGCTTTTCTATAAGGAACATTAAACATAATTTTCTTATTTGAAATGTAATAGGTAGATGATCCGAGTTTAGGGTAATGTGTATTGTTGTGTCAGTTGGAGTAAATGTACGAATAGGGACATTATTGAGCATTAGAGCATCCATATGCTATACTACCGTGAAACTAAAACGGACAAGATTTATATTAATCAAAAAACGATAGTCAAGTGCTTTGGACAGGATCGTCAGATCGAAGCTAAAACTGCCCCAAAGCTCTAGGCTTCAGATTTTGCAGTAATATGCCCATCGAGTTCTTATGATGATCAGGATGTTCCTACGAAAAGCTCTGCACCAAGTTAGCTCATTATAGGATCCCGATTGGTGACTGTTTCTTCACGCAGAACGTTAGTAAATCTTCGTAGAACGCTGGTCATTCACCAAGATTTTATGCAATTCTATATGAGAAACGACAAATTCTGTACAATTACGTGTATGTTTTACATATAATAATAAAGTTAATCAATTTTTTGCCTTTTTAAAAGTAAAAAAATAAATAATTTAAACAAACACGGCACTGTATATAGTATTCAATGTAAGAATCACAATTACTAAAACATAGGAAATGTTAATGTTAATGAATATGTTTTAATGTAATGTTTGTATGAATGAACATTATTCATTAATAATTCTGGAAAATAAACAAAAATAGATTTTATATTTATTTTATAAAAGATGTACAAAACAACACCAAATGTATGAACAATTAAACAAGAATAAATATACTACAATTTATACACTAAAGTTGATATGTTTATAATTCTCTTCCTATTAGTGAGTCAAGATTAATAATTGCAAATATAGTTATTTGTTAGATATTCGATTTTTAAGGTACCAAAGTTCATTCTTAAGTTATGAAATTTAATAAAGTAATATATATTTCTCTATAAGTATTAACTTTTCCGTGCTTTGCTCAAGTATACTCGAGCGCATTTATGTTATAAATAAGGATGTTGCGCTTTCACTTTGATCATTCTACGCTACAGTCTTAAATTACATTTACTACTGCTGGTTTAAACAACACCTTCGCATATTAGGGCGCGTTTACATCTATGTCGCAGAACATCTTACAAAAGGATGACAGCTTGAACATTAAAGAACAATACCATTCTTCAGACGACTGAACGGCAATATAACTTAAGCAATAGAGACATTTTTATGGTACCTTGTGCGCATTTTTATTTGTAAACTAATCGAGCGTGTGCTAAATTCTTAAAGAAACACCTTTGCAGGCACTTGTCTTGCTGTTTAAGTTTTAATTCCGTCCTGTGCGCGTTGTCCCGAGCTGTATCTCCGTCAGGGAGTATCTACAAAAAGAACTTGCAGTGCTTTACTAACATAAAATTCGATGCGCTGTACGAGAAACAGGCTCCTGGCGCAAAGTGGCCTGAAACAGTAATCTGGCTTGACATAAGTAATATTTATTAGTGTGACCATCTTTATTAAAAACTTTACCTTAATGCCTCTTTTAAATGTATCAATCAGAAATGTTTGTTACTTTTTTAAATAAAAAATATTTTTTAAATCTTTGCGTGTCTCGCAAAATTCATTTCAATGTATGGAAGAGAGGATCAAGACCCTTTCTTCGAAATTTTCCTCCAGATGGAAAGTAAGCAAAAGAATTTATAATAGATTTAATCAGATGAATTTTGAATGGTTGGAGGGTCAGTTTTATCTATTTAAGGAAAATATTGAAGATCGTCAATCTACTAGAAGTTTTGGAAGACCCGAAAAATCGCCTGAATATAGTAGTGAGAGACTGAAGAAACGAAAGGTGAAGTTATTTGTAGAGTCAGGAGTTATGTCTGGCAATGGAATTAAAGTTACGTCGAGAAGGCAAAAGAGATGCTGCAAAAACTATAAAAGATATAAGTTCTTCAAACATTTTTAACATCCCCAACTCAATATCTTTTTCCATTTATCGAAGAGTCCAAGAATTCATAGAGCCAACATATATCCTTCATATGACTCCATAACAAAGGCGAAAGAACGATGCTATCCAACAAATGTAAAGCTGCCGTAGTTACATTATAAAATTTATTAAATCACACCACAAAACGATTATTGATTACTATACATGCTATTATTAAAAAAAAAAACAAAATTGGGTAATTACAATTTGAATATTATTCTTAAGTGGGGTTGAGATGGCAGTTCTGAACATAGAAATTATAAGCAAAAATTGGGTGATGCTGCAAATGATTCTTCTTTATTTTTAATTTAGTTGCCTCTTCAAATTTTTGTAACAAAAAATGGATGCAAGACAATTCTGTGGCAAAACCACTCGACATCGACAACAGGATTGTGTAGGCCCATAAAACTGTTATTTGAAAAGAGACAACAGATTTATTGAAACGCGAGTTTGGAATTATTAAAGTACAAATACAAAATCTTCAATCAACTGTAGCTACACTAGGTGAAAACAATGTGACTGTTAATCACACTCTAATATTAACAAATGTTGACGGTAAAGTCTGCAGTGCCAGGACTAATATATCTGCTCATATGTTATATATGTGGAGCTTCTCCTAAGGAGATGAACAATTTAAGTGAAAATGAATCTGATATCTCCAAATACAAATTCGGTTTTTCTTGTTTGTATGCCTGGATTCGATTTATGGAATGTCTGCTTCATCTCAAAAACTGGCAGGTACGAACCGAAGAAGAAAAAGCGACTGTTAAGAAAAGAATAAAGCAGCGAGGCCCAAGAAAGTAGACACAAGTATGCAGAACGACACACAAGAAAAGCGTCAAGAAAACGATAACTGGCCTATTTAATTATTTATTACTATCTGCGGATCCGTTTATTTTAAGATTCAGAAAAAAACATTTTAAAAAAGAAGCGCTTTAGATGCAGAAACTACGAGGGTTGTCTGAAAAGTTTCCGACCCAACAATAAAACAAGTAGTTTTTTTTTCAAATTCATTTTTATTTTTCTATATAATCTCCTTTTACATCTATACACTTTTCCCAGCGATGCTCCCA
>JAUIMW010002121.1:0-11195 GCA_033557785.1 Enochrus cinctus | reverse complement strand
TTGCTGCAAATAAGCGTTAAGAACTGAAGAGAAAAATTGTATAACTATTAGAGTTATATAAAAGACAATAAATAATTTGTAGATACAAGAGAGCAGTGTTGCAGAAATAATAAGTTTTTGTTGACTGTTTGAGTCCTTTCAACGCCAGAGTGTAAATACATGGTTGTATTTCAGCGCATTTGCAAATTTCGATTTAAAACAACAAGTATAGAGAATCCCTTTAAAAGGAATAATAATGAAGTTGTTGGAAATGGGGAAAATCCGCCAGGAAAGTCTCCCTGCAGTTAAAATGCAAAAATTAAAAACTACAAGAAGGCATAACCTCTCTCATTAGCACCAATAACATTTTTTAAGTCAATAAAATTAACAAAGAATGATATAAAATAATGTTGATATAGTTTTTTATAAGATTAATGAGTTAGTTATAATCTACGATTAACTAGTTTAACGAAGTCAGTGTACGTTGAAGAGAAAACCAACTGATTTCAAATTTCTACCATTTTACAAACCATTTTTAAAAAGAGGTTGATAATAGATTTCTTTTTCTTTTGCACAGTTTTTGGCCCCTTGGTTTTAACCCTTTGGGCCATCATCGATTTTGGGGAAGCTAACTAATTAAACACATAAACATAACAAGAACACTAGATGGAATTAGGAGCACCCAGAGAGTCGTCAGGGCCACAGGTTTGAACACGCACAGGAGTCAACTTGTGGAAAGGTCCAACAAAAGAGATAGTACTGTTAGTATCTAGGTCGCATTGTGATACCACAACATTTGAGAAATTGACACAAATATATATAAACCGAGCAGTTTGTAGATGCCAATATCAAAGTGCTGCTTAGGTTCATATCGATGGATTTTAGTTGCTGTGTAAGAGTTTTTCTTTGTTCGTAGTATTTAAAACAGTTCTCTGTGATGTGTTGGAGATCTGCAATTGTTTCGTGGTCACGTACAGGGTTCTCAATGGCCCCCATTTTGAAGAGGTGTTTCTGGAAGGATGCATGATTTAGACGCATGCGGATTACTTGTGTAATGACTTTCCTGTCAAGCACTGCATTTTTGAACCAAGGTAGTGAGATATTAGGTTGTTTTTGATAGTTTTCTCTTCCCTTAAATAGGGATTTCGATCTATATTCCTGTCTCCATTCTTCCATAGCATCGAACTTCACAGAATTGAGTATGCCGCTCATCATAGCAAATTGGACCATCTTTTAATTATCAGCATCTTCTTTGGCCAATAGATCATCTCTTTCATTATCACGAACTCCGATATGGGCCTTTGGTCATAAAAAATCTATTTTTTTTGTTATCCTTAATACGTCTTAAAAGTTCAATGGATTCCAGTATGTGGCTCTCAATAGTTTTTGCCTTCCTAGAGAATACAGGGCACCAGATAGACACTATTAGAAATCTGGAATCAGGCAATTCTCTACACAATTTGATAGCCTCTTTTATAGCAAAAATCTCTTCCGTATAAACTGAGCAAATACTTGGTAGTTTGAATTGTAGTTTTTGTTCAAACTTTGGGTAGTATACTGCAGCACCCACATCCCATCTGTTAAGTTGAGAACCATCAGTATAGATTTTGGTATGGTTTTCCCAGTTCTTTTCTGTTATTTCCATAAATTGCTTCTGTGCCAAAGATGGATTCTCCAAATAATTTGGAATGCTAATATCAATGATCATTGTCGAGAGTTCATGGGGAAAGCTGAATATTGGATTTTTGTTGTACGTTTTGTTAAAATATGTGTATTTACTTAGATCTGAAAATGATTTTGTCAGGATTTGTGATTTTTTTCTTATTCCAATAAGGGTCCGAGAGGTCATGTAGAAGGAGACAATGTTTTCTGTCGAGTAGCGGATGCCAAAAATTTATTTCACAGTATTCTCCGTCTGTATTTGAGTGGCACTTCGCCTGCTTCCACCAGCATACTGTGTGTCGGAGAGGACCTCATTGCACCAATGGCAACTTGTGTGGCCTTGCACTGAGTTTTGTCAATTTTTTCCAGCAAAGAGTTGCAGGCATTACCATACAGAAAGCATCCACAATCCAGGATTGATAGAATAGTAGCTTTGTAGATGGCGATGGGTATATCAGGGTGAGCACCTCACCAAGTATGGCAAAATAATCTCATGATGTTGAGTGAACTTTCAGATTTCTTTATTATGTAATTAATGTGCGGTTTCAATGAGAGCTTCCAATTCAGGACCACGCCAAGAAACTTTATCTCTTTGGTCATCGTAAATATGTGTTCTGACAACCGTACTGGATCCTTAGGAATATTACGCACTCTTGTAAACATCACAATTTTTGATTTTTCTGCAGATATCCAGTTCCCTTACCTCTAGTTTCATGTTCTCCTTGCAAATCTGATGATTTCAATTGATGTTATATATTAGCAGGTCATCTGCAAATTGAAGTGTTCTGATATTATGTGGTAGAACTGCGTTAATGTCCGAGATAAACAGAGCAAATATTAGTGGGGACAGCACAGCACCCTGTTGTAGTCCTCTAGTAGCTATTCTTTTTGTTACATTCCTGTTTGTACTATAAGTTAAAAGAGTGCGTTCCAATAGAGATTTGTACAACTTCCTCTTGAAATTTATAGGAATGTTCCATGATAGAAATTTGTTGATAAGTGTGTTGACGTCAATATTGTCATATGCGGCAGTCAGATCAAGGAACAGAACCATTGTAGTTTCATTAGTACTGAAGCCATTCAAAACATCCAAGACTAGCATTGACAGGTTATCCATTGTGGATCTACCACTTAGAAATCCATCCTGCGTCCATGGTATTAATCCTTCACTCTCCAGTTTTCTCTTTATGAGCCTTTCCAATGTTTTATATATACATCTGGATCTTTACCATTTTTTAAAATGGGTATTATTACTTGCTTATTCTATTCTTTTATCCACTCCTGAGATATCCATACTTTATTAAACAATTGTAGGATGAATGATTTTGCCGGGTCTGTTAGGTTGAAAATCATGGAAAAAGTGATCTTGTCGTCTTCTGGAGCAGTGTCGGAAGATTTATGCTTAATTGCTTAATCAAGTTCGATGCGCAAAAAGGGCTTCATTAGAAATGTTGTATCTTCAGTTTGAAAATTGAATTGGATTTGACCGTACTGTGGGTGGTGCTAATTTATCTATGAATTCTTCTAGGCATTTGTCTAGATTTGCTTTTTTCTTTTCAGGTGCAGAGTAAATCTGGTCTGCCAGAAGGGCAATCTTCAGCTCTAATTAACTCCGGTATGTGTGCTACCAGCCATTGCTGTGTGGACTTTGCATTGTGAACTGGAGTAGAATCTTTCTCGAAGATCCATTGGCCAGAATTAAACATGGTACCATTCAGATGCTTTACGATCTTGTCCAAAATATTTTGGTGTAATTTTGCACTCTGAGCACAAAAAAGTAGTTCAGTAACCCCTTCATATGAGACACTCAAACAAAAAGCTTGATCCGCCTCTTGAGAGCTATGTGTATACATCCGATCATTATGTTTATTAAAATTCAAAGTTGTGAAATTTTTTCATTGGAAAAAAGAATATTGCGATGCATATTGTCTACATTCCTGCGTTGTTTAGATCTGGTCTTTCTGATGTCCCTTAGATATAGAGTAAATTATGTTTAGGTATGATTTGATAACACGGACCATTTGCGAAATACCGAATTCTGCTACTCATGGTTTTGATCACTGCTTAAGTTCGTACAGTTCACAGGTTTCTTTGTTCTTTAACATCCTGAGCATCCTCCTTAATCTGACTATTAGTACGATACACAAATTGATGACTGATACCCAAAAATTTTAAAATGTTAAAAATATCTCCCGCTGTTCATGTTCCCCGAAAAACAAAAAAGAGAACTCATCGCTATAACTTTTTTCAAGGCTGGAAAGCTAGTTAGAGTAAATAAAATGAATTTACTTAGGGAAAAAATAAGAACCTTTTTAAATAATTTTTTCCCTTCTTTAGAATTCAAATTACATTCACAAAATTTTCCTCCCTTAACAGTAACAAATAAACTATCAGGAGAAGACCTTGAACTAGCAGAACCCCTATCTACAATGAATAAAAGCTTCTTTTGGAGCTTGTCACCACAAAAATCCCATAAGAGAAACTTTCGTTGCTAACTCATTTAAATAAAGGACAGCTTATTAGGGAGAAGAGATTCGAGGGTCCGGAACCCCTTCAGACATACTCAACTCTCTCAACCTTCAGTTTAGACCCATTGTCTCTGGGTCGCAATACGGTATTCATCCAATTAAAAGAAAATCAAATAATCCAACAAATGTTAGTAACTCACTAGATAATAAAAACCCAGCTAATCTACCAGAATCTGACTTAGTCAAAGCAATATAAAAACATATATAATATTCTAAAGAACACACAACCACAAGATTTAAAACTAAAGGTAACCATTGGTTCTTTAAGTGCCTTCATAAATAATTTCCTAAATAATGGATAATTTTCCAATTTCAATTTTTAAAGTATCTTATATAAATACATTTTAAAAATTTCACACGAATTATTGATTTGTTTTCACTCTGGTCTAGGTATATTGTTTTATACCCCCTTAATCTTGATTAACATTTATAATAGCATTGTCAGAACTCACTTAGAATTTAGAGCAGCTATACTTAATTTTCATACCAAAAAAATATGGGAGATAATGGAGAGAATTCGATCTCAGGGTTTTAAAGCCTGTCTTGGTCTGATGAAAAACTCTTCTAATAAAGGGGTATCTCTCTCATGAGAATCAGGGGTGACTATCTTTCCAAAAAATTCATAAACAAAAAAATTCAATTTAATGATAAAAACCTAAAAACAAATTAACAAGGGCCTCAATCCATGTTTGTAACAACTCCTTTTGGAGAAACAATGAGGTGCCTATTCATATAAAAAATTACATTTAATGCAGGAAAAATTTCAAAATCCTCAATGAAAACGTATCCAGGAGTTATAAAATAACACTAAACAAACAAATTAAAAAATATAACATTCACACAAAAAACTTCTCAAAGCAAGATGAACTAACTGTAAAATATTTCATGACTCAAGATTCCCCAATTTTTATACCTTTTATATGATCTGTGAACACCGGGAGTAATAAGTCAGCTTTTGCTATATATAAGAATATATCGGCTTCTGGTAGGCTTCCAGATGGTTGTTCTATCTTCCTGGCTGAAGTTGTTGCTATAACAGAAAACTTGGAGATCTACATCATGATGAGGTAGATAAACTTGTAAAAAAAGGGCTTTTACTTGAACACTTGAATGAAGTATCGATGGACCATTTTGAATATCATAAAATCTTTAGGAGAAATATATCCTCCCCCCTATATCAACCTTTGTTGGGTTGTTTGAATTTTGCAAAGATTTAGAAATAAAACAGTATAAAAATGAATAACAGAATAAAACAAAGATACCAGAATGTGATGAAAAATGCAAATTAAAAAAAAAAGAATACAACGTTCACAATTTTAATATTTTTGTGGAAATATTGTAAGTTCCATATCCTTTCTGTTCCTTCCTATCTATACTGCAGATTGTACGACCAGAACAATTAAAAAAAAACCACTATTAGTAGACGATATGGACTTGATTCCAGGTGAAGTTCTTGTTGAGTCATCAGCAAGTAGAAAAAAAAACAATGTTTATACTTAAAAACATATTTATTTTAAAAGAAAACATCTACATAATATGCCGAAAATGTTCATCTTCTGCTTGTAAACATTTATTTATCCGTCTTTTCATGTTATTAAATATATCACTTAAAATATTTACACTGATATTTTGTATAGCATTGATAATAGCAACTTTTAATTCCTCAATAGTATGAGGTCTATTTATACATTTATACAAAGAGAAAGAAATCTAAGGATGTAAGATCTGGTGACCTTGGAGGTCATAAATCTATTCCTCCAAATATGCTATCGTTGCAGCATGAGTTTACATATTGAGAAAATACTTCATAATTTACAACTACTTCAGGGAATTTTTCTTGAAATTGAAAGCGAGCATCGAGAACTTTCTAGATGCGAAGAAATCCGACGATCATAGATACCCGCTAGAAATGGTTCAAAGGTTCTGGAGTGCCAGCTCTCGAAGATCGGAAGCGTATAAATAGAGATTCGTCTGCAGCGCAAGGGCAGTTCGGATCACAAGCGCATAGAATATACATCTAATCTTTAGCTATAAAATAATTAGTGCAAAATATATTAAATAAGCAAGCACTTGTTTTACTACAAACCCATTTAAATAAATATTTTCACAATATCCTTTTCCAAATCGTGAGTGTATATTAGGGGTGATAAATTATTTAAGTGGCAAAAAACCTTTTGCCATCTTGTTGGTAGAGTTTCAATTCCCTGTTCATAAAATACAGTATCTTTTGAAGGGAAATATGCTTCTAGCTGAGTTCGAACATCATCCACATTTTTGAAATTTTTATTCTTAAGGGAATGTTCTATGAACCGAAATAAATAAATATGTCATTATCATGTTGCAATATTACCACTTTTCTGTTGACTGTTAGCAATATAATTCAGTCATAGCTGTTTCTCTCTGTTTCAATAGCTCAAAATGAATTATGTTAGTGTTACATAGTCAGGGGGTAGTTTTTGCCGAAATAAATCGGACTATGCTCCATATATGGCTGAAGCCTTTAATTAAACACATTTAGGGTTTAAAGAAGACGTAGAAGATAAAAATATAACATAAGTTCCATGAAACTTAATATATAACTTCTATGTTTTGCAAATAATTTCTGTAAAATTGTCAAATAAATATTTAAAAATCTAAATATCTAAATCCATTCTTGCACTTCCCTGTCTTCCTCTACCATACTTCCCTCCACCTTCACATTATTCAATGTTTTCAATACCTGACCCCGTTCACCCTTCACCTTGACCCCTTTTCTCCCCATCACCTCTCTCCACACCTTACATTTCCTTCCCTACTTCCCATACACCACCACCTGTCTCCACGCCCATTAGTTTTTTTGTCGTTCAGTTCTGGATACTTTTCTCAGTTGAGCCTCTACTTTATCTCCTTTCGTTGATCTCTCGCCCATTATTCTTTTTCTACTTGCATTACCTTGCCCCACATATTCCCTTTCGGTTACTCTCTTTGCATCTTCCTCTATAATCAGTCTATTATATCTTATTCTTGCCGAGAGTCCCTTCTTCCTGGCTTTTTTCAATTGTGGGTGTAGTTGTGCACCCCCTTCTAGCACTTATTTTGGGTAATCTTCGCTAATCCATATATCCGTTCCTTTAAGTTTCCTTGTATTTTTATACATTTCCTTTTTTTTTGCTGTGTTTTGTTAGCTTCAATAAGATTTGTCTCTTTCTGTCTACATTGTACTGTCCCACTCTTCTGGTTTCCTCAATATCATTCTGTTTATCCATTCTGACCCCTATTCTCTGCATAATTTTTAAAATCTTGTCTGTTGTGCTTTTCTCATTTTCACCTTCTTCATCGACTACACCCTTGATAATTATGTTTTTCCTTCTGACCTCCTTTTCCAGTCCTTCTATTCTCTTTTCCTGTTTAGTTAATAGCTCTTTCATTTTGTGATTTTCCATTTGTGTTACAGCTAGTTACCTTGTAATCTGTTCTACCTTTCCGTCAATGTCCTGTAGCCTGGTATCTATCTTTTTGTGCATCTCTTCGATCTTTTACTTTTTTCCCGGGGTGCAGCTGCAAAAGCTTTCGTCCGGTTCTACACCTCAGAGACTCGGCTTTTCTTTGCACGGTGTTTTTGCGGTCCTTTCCACTCGGTAGGCCCGCGGTAAAGTTCAGAGTGTCTTCACTGGTAATACGTATATATGTCGTTCGTATATGCCACCTTCCGTACTCTTTTGTGTATCGTGTGTTGCCTATCTGACAGTCGTTTCTCGTTCCGTGTTTTTCCTTTTTTTTACCTCCTCATGTCTACTCCAATCCTTTTGTCTTCAGACCACCTTGTGTTTACACTTTATTTGTTTATTTTCCGATTGTTCGTCACTGCACTTAATTTCGCTTATTTTGTTACTCGATATGGCCCAAAATAGACGAAAATATTGGAGCACTTTTAATACGCGACCGTTTCTTTTTCAGTTCCTACTACTACCATAGAAGAAGTGTGGAGTAGCTTCCAAAAAAATCAAAGATTCTAACTAGAGAACAAATCGAAAGATTTCTGAATGAAGAGCTTTGTAAACTAGCAGTAGATGAGATAGAAGAATCAGAATTTCAGACACTAACACCAACATTCACATAGTTTTTGTATTTGTAGAATTTACATAAGTTATTACCGTAAATATTTTGCATTATGTTAGTCATAGTCGAAGTATTCCAATAATAAATGCACTGTTCAACCAATAGGAAAAATCAGTTTTGGTAAGAAACCTTCTGATATTACTGTCAGATCGTCGGTATCCTTGTTAGCAATTTAAGATACTGATCTAATAACAACAAACTGGAGATCCTTTAATGTTACTGAAGGGTATATCGAGGACTCTATTGGAAACAAACATAAAATTGCTCGCAGTATTCTTCCATCTTTCTTTTCATTAGCAACAACTTCAAGTGACACCAATGAAAATACTATTTGAAACATGTTTCACTTAAACCTTCATTGTCTTCAGAAAACTCTTCTGAGATGGTAGAACCATCAAGCAGGAACGACACAAGCAAAGGTGCAAGTAATACAACAACTTCCGAAGGAATTAATGTCAGTAATTTCTAACTGTAGTGTGCATATTAATATTTACAAAAGATTATAGTTTATAGTTTATTTATTGCTAGCATACAATACATCTACTTCATAAAGATAGTAGACCCACATAAGTTCAAAAGGTTTTGTGTGTAGTAGCAAGATTTGTGCTGCTTAAATTTTTAGTCAACTTTAATTTAGGGCGGAACTTACTTCTTTTTTTGAAAAAATATGCAAAAAAACCTATCATTTAGATTATGATAAAAATAATTTTGTCAACTTGAAGGTTGCTAATAAAAAATACTTCTAATTACCAAAAGTCTTATTTTTGTTAACTAATGTTAAAAGTACTTTTTTGACTAGTGTTAAAATTATATTTAACACACTATAAAATTCAATTTTTAATCAAAATAGCTTGATCTAAGAATGCCATTTTTATGACAGTTTTATAAAAAATAAGAATTTAAAAAATTGCTGCAATACTTTCATTTGTTTTTTCATTATTTATTCACTGTATAAAATAATGCAGATCTATAAGAATGTTTCAGTTTGTATGTGACAGAGCAAATAAATATCGGTTTTTGTTTCATTTGGTCGATCATACAAGAGAAAAAACAGGACAAAAACAACTCCCACTGTTGTAAGTGTACAACTCTTGCATTTTCAACTGGGAATAAATTGAATCTAGGGACTCAAATACTATCTAGGAACAGGAAAAAGATTAGAACACCTCCCCAGAATAAACAGACTACAAATAGAAGAGCAATAAAAGAACAAGAAGAAACATAGGAAAAAAATTTCACAAATTTTTACTGCATTAAATGTAATCTGTTCAACTGAAAAAGTAGAAGATATAACAATAAGAGCTGGCGAGCACACTTTGTATCAATCTATAGTCTATATATACTTGTTTGTAAGATAGGAACACTAGAAAAAGAAAATATGAAATTGAAATCAACTTATTAAGCTCGAATACAGAACCCCCGCAATAGGAAATACTGAAAGAAAGAAAAAAAGATAAAACTGTAATAAGAATAAAAGATATTGACAAACCACAAGAAGCTCTCAAAATTAAAAAAAAATAAAATATCAAAACAAGTTGGAGGAATTTCGAACAAATTAGGCATACACAAAATGGAGTTATAATTGAGTCGCTCAGTGCACACGTCGATTAACTCCACTTTTTGAAAAATCTTAAATTTAAGTGTCAAAGCCCTTGGTATAGTCATAACTTTTTATATTTATAATAACTTTCCTGAATAATAAAGATTAGCACCGTTAAATGGCAAATTTTTTTGGCCATTGAATAATAAGTAATTTATTTCAGAAGCCATTTCGATTAACTCCATACTCTAATGTAAATCGTTTCAGTAACGCTGTATCTGTTCTGGCCGTGCATCGACGCTTATTTGTTTTTAAACAGCCGAAGATGCTCTCTCCCTCTCAATAATATTCGTAACAAAATCGCATCGGTAAACAGATAAAAAGAAGCACAATGCAAACGGTAGTTAGTATAGCAGTGATCTCGCACGCTGAATGTTACTGTGTACTTCTTAGTCTTTTCAACATTACTCCCAGATTGTTTTTAAAGAAATAAATATTATACCGTTATAATCAAGATGAGTGAGACTAATAATGTGAGTGAGGAAAGCAGTGATGATTCTTCAATACGATTTATCAACAGAAAGTCTGGTTCAAGAAGACGTTTATCGTTTTCCTCAGATTGCAACGGTACAAACCCAACAAACGCATTGATTGGGAGGAAAAGAAGTCGTAATCCTGTTAAAAGGATACGAAATTTACAAAAGCATAACAGGATAAAAGGTTTGGCATACAGGAATAAGGGAGGAAAATTTGTCGATATACAATGCAGATGCCTTCAAAATTGCAATCAAAAAATTATTTCGGATGGGAGAGAGGCTGCCATGAAAGAATTTAATAGTTTACATAGTCAACAATATCAAAGTTAACGAAATAAAAAGAAGGCGCCCTACGAATGAAACTAAAGAATGAAGATCACATTCGTTTACATATTACTTTCGAAAAGAGAGACTTGATATTCCCGTTTGTAAAAAGTATTTTAGAGACACTTATCAGGTGAGTGAAGGGCGGATATACGATTGTTGTTCTAAAGAACAAGTTACATCTTTGGTTGATAAGCGCAAAGGTCGCGTTTCAAGCAATAAAATAGATGATACAAATGTTATAAAGCACATAAAGTCATTTCCAGCCTACAGTAGTCACTACACCAGAGCTCATAATCCAAGACGACAATATTTAAATCCTGACCTAAATGTTAAGAAGATGTATGAACTATACGTCACAGAATGAGATAAGGAAAACGTAGCACCAGTGAAAGAAAAATATTACTATAATGTGTTCTATACAAAATTTAATTTACATTTTAAACAACCAATCAAAGGATACGTGTCAAACTTGTGATGCTTTTCAAATAAAAATTCAATCTTCAGACGATGAGGGAATTAAGATGG
>JAUIMW010002120.1:0-11197 GCA_033557785.1 Enochrus cinctus | reverse complement strand
TGGGATGCAAACAGCAACTTACCATCGACGCTGTGGTTCTCAAGCAGGTGCAAAGGAAGAAACGCAATCTTCACGTTCGCTACATAGACTACGCGAAGGCCTTCGATTCTGTACCTCATGATTGGATCATTAAAGTTCTGGAAATATACAAGATTGACCCAAAGATAAGTCAAAGCTTACAAGATCTCATGGCATCATTGAAAATCAGCTTATGGATGAACATAAATATCGTAGAAGTATTTAGCCGGGATATCGGAATGAACTTCGGGCTCGACAAGTGCTCCAGGATAGCTATCAGAAGAGGAATCGTGGAAGACTCACAGAATGAACATCGTGATATCAAACAGCTGGAACCGGAGGAGACGACTGGACCATGCAATGCTAAAGAAAGAATTTCAGGAAAGATACCAAAAGAGGACAACAAAGCTGATGAACACCCATCTCTCAGGAGGAAACCTCATTGCCGCCATAAACGCCTGGGCGATACCGGTCCTTATCTATTCGTTTGGGATCGTCAAATGGTCACTTGGAAGAGCTGGATAGGCTAACTTGACGGATCTGCTCTAAATTTCGAAAGCTTCACCCTAACACTTCAGTAGGAAGGAGGAAGAGGACTCAATAACATCAAGAGACTGTGCTTTGCTCAGGAAAAGATGACGCGCGAACGTTTTCTGTCTTTTGGCGGTGAACTGATGAAGGAGGTGGCAAGAGAGGACAAAGAATATACGCCACTCCGGCTGGGCCAACCGGACTATATTCTGGAGGCACCATCTAGAAAGAACAACGACAGACATTGGAAGAAAGGAGCTCTGCATGAAAGATACCCTGCCCTACTCGGTGGAAATGGAGTTGATTTGGAGAGCTCGTTGGCTTGGTTAAGGGTCGGTCATCTTTACCCAGAGACGGAAGGATTCATGATGGCCATCCAGCACAGAGTAATCGCAACCAAAAATTACATGAAGCTCTGCCTAAAGGTGGATGTGTCGGACGGATGTTGTCTGATACTGCTTACCTCGGAAAACACAATCCGCTTGCCAAGATAGTGCACCAGCAGCTTGCGATCGAGTATGGATTGCTTGGTAAAGATTCCCCGCCATACTACAAATATGAGCCACGACCAGTGCTGGACTCCAAGAATACGTGTTGTATTGGGACAGGCCCATAATCACTTACAGGACTGTTGACTACAACAGACCGGATATTCTGCCAATAAAGAAGAAGGAACAAACGAGGACCATCATAGATATTGCGGTACGACTCTCCCACAACATCACTAAGACGGAACGAGAGAAGATACTGAAGTACGAGAACAATCTGGCGTTTAATTTGAAGAACACTTGGAGACTTAATGAGGTGCGAATCTTCCCCCTGGTGATATCCGCGGAAGGGATCATGACGAACAACTTTGCGAAGAATCTGCATTTACTAGGATTGCCGAAGACCATCGCCAACGTAGGACAGCGATCCATATTGCTGCAAACCTGCACCATTGTGAGGAAATTCCTAGGAGGATCAAGGAGTCGGGATGAACTTCCCTTTTCGCGTCCGAGCCGAACCGCTCTAATTAGAGTGGTCGGTAAATTTTTCGGCGTAAATGTTGAAACTACGGATCAGTATTTATGCTGAGAAGTGCATTAACTGCATGTAAAATAATTTTTATTGACAGTCAATATTAGGTACAATGTCCCAGGGGTTCTTATGCGTCGCTGCTTGAGCGATGTGGCGAGGATTCCCTCCGTTCTCTGCTCACCACTGTTCCGGATGCTCGACAACTTTAACCGGTGCTTTGCTGACAATGAAGATATTTTCTCTGAGCGCGCCTCGTTTAGGACTGATTGACTGACTTGACTGGGTTCGCCTGCCGCCGTTGTCTTTTTAGCTCTAATTTATTAATCTTAAGTGTGTTCATATTAATTTTTGTATTTTTGCCTTTTAATTGATGTACATTTTTATTGTATAACTCTTTATGCTGTCGCTCTGTCAATGAACATCGTCTGTGAGTGGCAGCAGTAAATAAATAAATAAATGGCAAAAATCCCCTCCAAGACGCAAAACCAACCGTCTATTAACAAGAACGCGCGACATCGCGCTGCCAAATACAAGAGCAGAACATTTAGCTGTATTAATCAGTAAGAAATGATCAGTTGACGCCGCCTAAGTTCCTCTAGGTCGTCATTCATACACCGAGCAGCATTACCTAGCTGAGAAGGATTAAAGGGGCAGAATATTTGAGTGTCGTCAGCGCATAGATGAAAACTGCAGTTTCTCGGAATATTGTAAAGAAATAAGGTGTACACAATATACAACAGAGGTCCCAGAATCCCTGGGGAGCGCCCTAATTTACAGGAAGGGATCTCTATTTATTAGTAAAAATAAACTATAAATTATAAAAAATCAAAACCTTTTTTCATTAAAAATCATTTCAAATAATTGTTGTAATTATGAGTGGTTCATCAAATGTAAATCATTGACTAAAAATAAAGCATTAATTGAACAAAATAGTGAAAAGAAAAAGTTTCGCCAGTACGATTGTTTGACTATAGTTGCATAATATGATGGTTTATGGCTATTGTACCAAAACTTTTACTTGGCTTTGTGTTCATATGTTCACTTGTAATATGGGAGAACCCAAAACAAAATCACTTCTGGTAGGAAACCAAACTTGGGACTGATGTACGAATATCTTATTAATTTAACACTGATATAATTAATATATTGTAAAGAATTTTATACGTCCAAATTAAGGAATTTTTACTTTATTAAATGCAAGTTGTTTACTCAAAATTCATGCAGTATTACGAGAAAAAATAATTTATCTCTAAAAGCAAAGAATTCGGATTACAATCGTATGCAAAAAATGTCAAAATAACCGCTTGGACTTCGAGTACATACGCCGGTTATATTACGTACTTGGATTAAAACTCACGTAAAGGGCGT
This sequence comes from Enochrus cinctus, assembly GCA_033557785.1. Lineage (NCBI taxonomy): Eukaryota > Metazoa > Arthropoda > Insecta > Coleoptera > Hydrophilidae > Enochrus > Enochrus cinctus. Next base: position 8,260 of record JAUIMW010002120.1, on the reverse strand, counting down.
TTGGCGAAAATAATTTTTTATTGTAAAGTTTGAGGTTGTCTAAATTTATTAAAAATAATATACCGAAAAAGAATCAATGTACTTTTGATATATTAGTAAATAAGTTCATACGTATTACCAACTAAATCAAACATAGATTGCAATTGTGTAATTTAATAATTACCAATCCTTCGATTAATACCATCAACACACAGAGTAACACATAACAACAATTACTTGGAGAATTTGTACGTAAACAATGCATAGACGCACTGATGAGAGATTAGGCTCCGAAACGAAAAATTAAAACATGAATTAAATGTACAATTAAACTGAAATTAAAACAATTTAATATACACTAAAACATCGAGTAAAAATTAATCCTCACTATCGTTGTTCATGCTCGGGACGACGTTATCCTCTGCGAGTTCCTCTTCTATATCTTTATTCTCTTCAATAACGACATTTTTTCGGAGAGGTTCTACTCCATTACCAGGATAGACACGAACTACATCCCTAACAAATGTGTTAAACACAACGTTCACATTCCGTAATCTCACGAAATCTCCGAAAGAAGGAAGACTAATATGTAGGATGTGAGGACTTATAGAGCTGCATGTGCGGACTAGATCATTTTCTCGTGGTGGCTATAATGAGACAAAAAGTGGGGAAACTAGACAAAAATATATATAGAGAGAGAAAGCCAAGCAAAGACTGGTGTAGCAGGAACTGTATGGAAATAACTGAAAAGAAGACTGAGACAAGATTGAAGCGGATGGTAAGCAACAGAAATGAGGATAAAAACACATATGAAAGGATAAGAAGAGAGGCGCAGCCGAAACACAAAGAGTTTCTACTTAAAAAATAAGAACGAATACAGAAAAAATGGAAAATGACTGAAAACTCAGAAGATTGATACATATGACAACGAGAAGAACAAGGATAACTGCTAGAATACAGAAGGGTGAAACGAATGAAATAACAATAAACAAAGGAGTGAAACAGTTAGACTCACTATCAGCAACAACAAAAGAACATTGAAAACGAGGCAATTCAAAAGGAGACAGACAACAGAAAGAAATAGTTAGGTAGAGCAGGGATATGGACCTAAAGATAAACGATAAACGAGAAAACAAAGATAATGAGGATAAACACGGCAGAGGCACGCAGTAAGGGATGGAGGCAGGATAAACAGACACATTTTTGAGAAAGTGGAGAGATTTATGTACCTGGGTGTAACATTGACAAAGGAGGGAGGAGGAGACGAGAAGGTGAAAGAAAACATTGCAAACGCAAATAGAGTAACACAGTTATACAGGGGGATACTAAAAAGTAAAATATTGAGCAAAGCAACAAAGATTAGAGTATATTGTCAACAATGATGTATGCCGCAGAGACGATGACAGTGACAAAAGAGCAAGAGGAAAACTTAAGAGTACAGGAGAGAAAGATAATGAGGAAAATACTTGGACCAGTAAGAAGTGGGGGTGGAGACTTTAGAAGGAGAACCAATATGGGATGGTGAGTTGAGGAAATATCCGAGAGTAGCTCGGACAAGGGGACCACAGGACAGATTAAATTTGCAGAACAGGACAGATTAAATTTGCAGAACATGGCAGAGGCTTTTGAACAGCAGTGAATAGGTAGGTAATGGCTGATGATGATGATATATATGTTATGTAAGATATTACCCTGCATTCTTTTGCGATGTATGTTCTGTATATCTTCTTATATACCCTACATGAGAGGTCATCTGTTTCTCTTTTTATGTAAATAACAGAGTTGGACAAGAATGCTTATTACTAGGGATGTCTTTTATGTGTGGCATACTAAAATAAAGTTTCAGTGGAAAGTTGTTTGGAAGTCGAGAATACTTTTGAGCAATAATTTTTTACAATTTACACAGAAAATTATCTTAATAAGAATGCCTCGCCGAGTTGGTTTCTTTTTTTTAGAATGAAGCACCACATCAGTCAATAATTTATTGGGCCGAAGGAAAGACTAAACAAAGATCTTACATTTATATGTGCAACTGTAAAACCATTAATCCTTAGTTACTCCAACAAATAAGATTTAAAAAAATCATTATATCTGTTAAAAAGAAATAAAATTGTTATATTAATAAACATACAGAAAAAAATATAAACAAACAATATTCAAAATACAGTGCCAAGGTAACAGAGAAGGTAGCCAAACAAAGGACGCATAGTAGATGTAACAGCAAGATCATGTAAATAATATAAACACCATTCAATCTATAGTAGTCTTAAACTTAAGGTTAAACGTACTCGCAAATCATGCCGGTTGTTTTAAATAAATTTATTGAGTTATTCGACAAGTTATAATATAATAATAAATAGTTACAATTGTTTTAAAGATAAAATAATATAATCTACGAAAGAATTGCACATGGAAAATTAATATAGGACAATATTTAAAAAAATGTGCACAGTCTTTACACTCTCGGAAAAATTTTCACGGCAAGATCTTCACATTTTTCTTCTGGAATTCGATGTAAAATAATGCCGTTTTTATTTTCGACTATACTCATCCTACTCACCTAGTCCTCAAGGCCCTCTACAGTCACACTCAACTCTTTGAGGAAACCAACGTCTTAGTTTGAAAATCAATAAACCCTTCAGTTAGCTACTCCAATGTAATGGGAGATTTCTGGGTGATCCTGTTCTCAACCGCCGCTTGAAGTTCAAACCTAGCCATGTCGGCAACGAAGAATTATTCACTCTCTCCGTTTAAAGTTTATAACGCTAGTTTAGGCAACTAGACATGCACCGGTAACCGAAGTAGGACCAAAATCGACAGTCAAAAAACAGTCGAAAATTGGATTAACCAATCTCGTAGGATAGGCGGCACAACATTAACGTTCACAGTGACACGAAGCAATAAAAATTCGATATTACTTTGTCTCACAATATTGTACAAATTTGCAAGCGTCAAAGCAAAACGTTGTTTTCTCGAACATGAAGTTGGGCAAAAGTGCACAGATTTAAAGTGCCAGAATATTAATAAGTAAATTATCCTGCAGTTGTTTCTAGAAATAGTGTGTGTGTGCTTATTGCCACGTAAATCTGGCATAAGATACAATATATAATGATTCCAGTTAGATCTACAAAAATGTAACCAATTTATATACTAGTGTCAATGCACCATCAGTGTTTTTTTTTTTTTTTTAGTAGAAAGTAGAATTTTGCTTGCAAAATAAATTAAATGTATCGATAATATTTTAAATAAATATAAATATTATTTTAACATATCGTTTCCTATTTGAACTTGATCAAGGTCCAATCTCCAGGAAGAACATTTTGCACAACATAAAAACTGAAAGGTTATCTAACTTACGAACCCAAAATTTCCTATAATTGAATACATTGGTATAGTGCAAAACTTTTGAAATATGTTGAAACATTTGTTTATAGTATTTTTGTCGTTAGCTTTTGTTTGTACGCAGTGGCAACAACAACCGCTTTGTTTCAACTGGTGCGCAAGCTCTTGCAAAAATGGTAACTATTTTTGTTGTTCCTACGATGGACGAAATTTTGTCAACGAGGTTTGCGTTAATGATGACAAAGTTAGACAAAAAGTAGTAAAACGTAAGGAATTCTTTGGAATGTAATAAGAGCTTTTTTGTATCTGGGTCTTTGTTTGTTTTAGAGGTTTCTGTTTGTCCAACTATGTTCGAAAGAAACTGCAAATCAGAACCTGCATCTTCTAGATCTTGTGCAAAGCATGAAGATTGCTTTTATGGAGAATTATGTTGTGTAGATAGTTGTCGTACTGGAGAACAGAAAAAAGTTTGTTTATTTAAGTTTTAATTTTTATTTTTAATATATTAAATTTTTTGTTATTTTTAATTAAATGATTAAAGTTGGCCTTATTTGTGTGTATTTAATTATTTAATTAATTTTGATAATTGCCTACTGACTCCTTATTAAAATTTTTTCTTTTTAAAAAAAAACTGCGTTTTGATAAAACATTTTTTTTTAATTGTTTAAAATTTCATAGCAGCGTATAAGTGAAGTATTTCTTCCTGTAAGCCCATTTCTCCAAAAACTAATCAGCACTTGCAATTAATGTTAAAATCTTAAATATAAGACTGACAAACAGACATTTTGGATTCCTTTTTATCGCACCTTGTATATACAATTTTTTTTTAATATATTGCAATAAATTAAAATTATTTTAATAGAGTATATTCTTTATTTTATAAATCTTAGAACACATTAAATCTCTGTGCAAACACCTATATTGAAATCACCTAAACATTTATCGGCGCAGCAGATTTCTCCGGCGTCACATTCATTGTTTTTTTCAAGATTACATTTTCGCTTTCTCATCATCTCTCTCCTGCAGTTTCTTTCCGTAGGATCTCCAGTCTCTGGACAATTTGGGGGCACTAAAAGAAATAATTATATCATTTTTGACAGCAAAGAAGTCTCTGAATCTTACTCATTAAATGTTCACAAATGTCAGGTACTTTGCTCTCTGGAGCTCCGTTGGGATCGTAACTGCAGCAATAGTACGCAGGTTCTCCATCAGGGCCAGTCCTACACACACTTTTGCACCAAAAAGCGCATGGCTCTTCAGCTTGTGTAAAAATTAATAAACTGAGTAACACAAGCGCTAGCTTCATTTCGCTTGAAAACTTAATTGCAAGTGCTTAATTTTCCTGAAGATAAATTTTGGCAATTGACCTTTGATAACATACTAGATTTTTCTCTTATTTATCTCGTGTCCTCCATTTTCTCCTAACGTTGTTTTGTAAATTTTTAGTTTGACCTTTGATAATGCATATTGTACAATTAGTTTTCTATTATTTTATAACCGATCGTCAACTATTTGTTTGGTATTTAATACTATACATTACTCAACTTTAATTAATTAACTTTTTCTAGATATAATTTTATTGCTCAAATAATATATCAAATATATTTTAACAAAAGAGTGAGTTTTAGGAAAAAAGTATATGAAATGTATGAAACTATTCATGAAAAGGTATAATAAAAATATTTAAAAAGAAATCACAAGTTTTTTTCATCAGGAATACTACCTAGTTTCCCAGTAGTAGGAAGGCTAGTTTGGCTCACCTTAATCCTTAATTAGTTAGATAATTTACAGATTACAGTTCAGTGTTATAGGCACAGTATAAAATTGATTTTGTTTATAGGCATATTTTTTTCTAATATTACATATCTTATTTTTTCTATTATTTATTGTGGCATTTGCCGTGTTTAATATATGTTCAGTTTAACCTCTGAAAATATCTGTTGTACAAAAATGTGTTTATATATAAAACAAAGGAGTCAGTAGATTGTTCTTATTTGTTGTATTATAAAATATTCTATATATAAACGATTTGCTTAAAATTCTGTGCAAACGCCTTTTCCAAGATACTTTACGCATTCGTCAACACAGCAAAATTCTCCGAGAGGACAATCATCATGATTACCAAATGCGCAAAATTTCCTTCCTACCATTTCTTTTCTGCAATTTCTATCAATAGGGTCTCCAAAGTTAGGACATGAACTTACTAAAAATGGGAATATTCTTAAGTTTAATTCAAATTTAAAAAATGTATCTTACATCTTGCAGTTTTTTCTTCAAAATTGATCTCTTTCTCATTACATGTTTCGCCTCGACTGCAACAGTAGTAAACAGGTTCTCCATTTGGACCTAAATTACACCTACTTTTGCACCAGTGTTCACAGTATTTTTCAGCGTATGAAAAAAATATGAAAACAAATAAAATCAATGAAAGCTTTAACATTTTCGTGTGAAGATCTTACTAAAATAATTGAGTAATTTCATCTTGTTTCTGTTTTTGTAGCATAACCTTAGATAACATTGCAGCATTTTTCTTTTGTTATCACTTTCGCTGTTGTTTTTTTTTGAAAGTATATTACTTCTTTGATTCGGAATTCTTAAAATCCTTGTTTTTTAAAGAAAATCTTTTTTTCCACAAGAACTATAAATATTTGTTATAATTTAAATTATAAAAACTGAAACCTTGCTACCACGTGCTAGCCCTAGGGCCTTAGTGGGTTGTGACCATGCATAATACGGTGTAAATTTACCAGCAAAATAAAAATAATAATTTATAAAAAAACTATGATTACAGAGTTCATAGGTGTACATAGTTTTGAAAATATATAATTTTAAATTAAAATCAAATTTTGTATGGCGTGGAAGAAATGTGTATAGTTGTGAAAAATAAAAATATATATGTATACAGAAAGCATTTTATTAAATCTATATCTTTTTACATGCAGTAAAAAATATTTACTTCTGCGCGTATAGAATGTTTTATTCAATTCTTTTAAAACACACTTTTGTAGTTACGAAGCAAGAATCGTAACAGCACATATCACCAAAAGGACAATCATTGTCAGTTGTGCAGCGTTTAACCCCGACTACCTCCACTAAACAGTTACGTAACATAGCGGGTTTTGACTCTGGACACTTATCTAAAATAATTTTAAAAATGAAGTTTTTTTATTTAATTGAACAAGCATACGAGTACTATAATGATATATAGATATATAACTTACATTGCTTTGGCCCAATTGCTTTTACAGGCGCAATGCCTGTAATCTCTGGAAAATAAAAATAAATAAATACTTATATATGTACATGTATATTTTTGTTCAAGAAATAATTCTTACAATATTGTAAAAATTAAAAGGATTTTATAAAAAGAAGTTAAATTAAAGTAAAAACACTTACCAGGAGTGACTCTTTTATAACAAATCTTATTTTCGAAGCAACTGTCTTCACAACAAACATTTCCATATCCACATTGATGAATATTTGTACAATTTATATTCACATTTTTGTAGTAAAAATCTCTCATTTTTGAGCAATCTTTTGAGTAAGCAGGTTCTTTTGCCGACAATGGACAACCTTCTGTAACAGGAATTTAATAAGCTCCATTAAAATTATTTTTCTATAATGTTACCAGAAGACGTAGGCAAAACTGTTATTGTTGGTATTGGAGTTATAGTCGGACTAACGATCGTTGGTCTTGCAGATGGTGGTGATGCCGGTGTAGGGGAATTAACTGAAAGAAAATAGCTTTAGTAATAACCTTCTCTCTATATATGCATGGATTTTACAGTGATTTTGAGAGAGTATTGATTATAATTTTTTGTATATATTGAAATAATTTCTTTGTTAAAATCATTCAAATACCAATTATAAATAACAAAAATGCATGGTATAAGAGTAAAATGACCTGAAGATCTGAAATTCTTTGCTTGAAACTCTACTTTTCCCGTTCAAGTGAATTTATTAGTTTTCAAAAACGTACAGCACAGCATCGTTAATATGATATGAAAAGCCACATACTAAAACAAATTTTGTGGTCAAAGCATGTGTCTGCACAACATATTTCTTCATCTCCACAATCTTCATCTTTATTGCAAGCTTCATTCCCATTTTCGAAGTACACCCTTTTAAAATTTTTGCAATCCTTAGTGTGAGGAGGTATCCTAGAGATTTCAGGACATTTATCAGTGGAAGTAAATGACATTCGTATCGAAGATGTTTCAGGATTCTTTGGTTTATCTAAAAACAAACGTTCCTATGACACAGAAAAAGAAATAACTAAATAAATGACATACTATAACAAATATTATGAGTAAAACATGTGTCTGTACAACATATTTGTTCGTCTCCACAATCTTCATCTTTATTACAAGCTTCATTTCCATTTTCGAAATATACTCTTTTAAAATTTTTACAGTCTTTAATATGAGAAGGTAGTCTAGAAGCAGCTGGACATTTATCAATAAAAGCAGGTGGCAAGGGTCCCAAGGATGTGTGAAGATTCTTTGGTTTATCTAAAAGACAAAAATCCTATGGCACCGAAGAATAAATAAATAAATTCATTTTATACTATAACAAATATTATGAGTAAAGCATGTGTCTGCACAACATATTTGTTCGTCTCCACAATCTTCATCCTTATTACAAGCTTCATTTCCATTTTCGAAATATACCCTTTTAAAATTTTTGCAATCTTTCGCATGAGATGGCAGCCTAGAAGCCGCTGGACATTCGTCAATAAAAACAGAAGATAATGGTCTCATGGGTGTGGGAGGATTCTTTGGTCTATCTAAAAGATGAAAATTCTATGACACCGAAGAATAATTAAATAAATTCATTTTATACTATAACAAATATTATGAGTGAAGCATGTGTCTGCACAACATATTTGTTCGTCTCCACAATCTTCATCCTTATTACAAGCTTCATTTCCATTTTCGAA
>JAUIMW010002119.1:0-11198 GCA_033557785.1 Enochrus cinctus | reverse complement strand
ACACACACAATAACTATCAGTAAAGCAGCCATCGGCAACCTACAGTTTACCGCTAACAATGTAGCTCTCACAATCGCCAAAACAGTTACATATCTGGGATGCAACTGGTCCCAGTCTCGTTGGTTGGAGGAGACTTCCTTCGCCAAGTGCTTAGTGATAGTCCTGTTCATCTTCTCGACAATGCCATCAGATTGGGGATGTAAAGGTGTTGTCCTCGTTTTATTTATGCCCAGGCGGTCGCAAAGGCTCTTCATCAGCATAGACTCGAAGTTTCTACCCTGGTCGCAATGAAACTCTCCATATCGGCAAATCCAGTAGTTCCTCATCTTTCCACTAATGGTCATGTGTCCTTTTGGTAACCTCCTCTGTCCTTTCTCAGACCAGTGTCAACTCTGTTCCTAGGAATGGACAGGTTTGACTGTGTTCGGATGTGGTATTGATGTGCATCACCTTTGATTTCCGGGTTGGTTGATTGTTCCTTGGTGTTCATCAATAGTCTGTACATGAATACCAATGGCAATGTCATAATTTGGTACTTTTTAAATAGGGGCTTACAGTGATAGAAGACACACCCTCAATTGCCCTTACTGCTCTTTTCTGTAGAATGAAAGTATTTTTAGTCCCTGCTGAGCCTCCCCACGCTTCAATAGCGTATACCATGATGGAATTAAACAGAGCTGTTAAGGCTGCCTGTTCATCAAAGATGGATTAGGAAAGTTTAGGAGTCTTGTTGTTTTGGTTGGATTTATATGAAGTCTGTTTGCAGCAAACCATGTGTTGGTGGATTGGGTGGTTGAGGTCAGTTTTTGCTCAAGCTCAAATGGATTTTTGTCACTGGTCAGAAGTGTGGTATCGTCAGCAAATAGTACTGTATGACACTTAATGTTGGAAGGCAGGTCATTTATATATAGAATAAAAAATAAAGGACCCAAAATTGACCCCTGTTTATTGTTGAAGGTGCACTGAAAGTACCACTGCTGATCTGTTTTTTTTCGCTTAAGTAAGTCGTCATAAGTTGATAGATTAGTAAATTTATCTTGCATGGTCCAGCCGTTGTGTTCCGCAACTTGTTCGAAAACCTTCTTGTAGATCGTCCAGTTGATAGTGCCATCAAATTTCGGAACCTTTACTTTTTGTGCAGGAAGAGGGCGACACAAACGCAAGAAAACTATGGGAAGTGCATCCTGTTTTGGGCTGCCTTTCTCTAGGTTGTAAAGGAGGAAAATCTGTGTCTGATAGCATTGCAAATTTGTTGATGGCAGCATCTACATAACTCATGTTCATTGAAGAGACTGTAAGAGATGTCTTGGTAATAAAGACAATAAAGAAGTACTTACCCTGCAGTGGTGATAACTCCTGTTTTGTTGTCGATGCGAAATAACCACTGGCTTTCGTTGGCCAACGAATAAATTATCCTGGAGTTGACTCCCACGTCAGCGTCGGTTGCTCTCACTTTCAAAACGGATGTGTCAATGGGGACGTCTTCCAGGATGGTAGCTGAATACGTATGGCTCTCAAACTTTGGGTCGTTGTCGTTCAAATCCTCCACTCTAATGGAAATGTTGCAGGAGCTCCTCAGGGCTGGGTTTCCTCGATCTTGGGCCGTCACTGTCAGGTGATACTTAGCCTGCGACTCTCGGTCCAAAGGCCTTGCTGTTATGTCACCGGTGTGCATGTCTATACTGAATTTATTCCCAATATTCCCACTTGTGATGCTGTAAGTGATATCGCTGTTGTTTCCTTCGTCTTGATCACTGGCAACCACTGTATGAATAACAGAGACTTCGTTGTTCTCTGGGATGAACAACGGGTAGCAAGAACCTGGTCTAAATTGTGGTGCGTGGTCATTTACATCCCCTACTATTATGTGGAGGGTGGCCACGTCAAATTGGGACTGGGTGCCGCTTCTGGTTGAGCCACTATCGCTGACGTAAATTGGTATCACGTAGTTTTCTGTCGTTTCTCTGTCGAGGTGTCCTGATGTTGTCACTACTCCTGAGACTGGATGGACTGTGAAGACTCCATCTGCTATCCCGGAGGGAATGTGGAAAGAGATGTTGCTTCCTGTGGAAGAGAGCAAAAAAAGGAATTTTAATTTTGTTTAGTAGAACTTATAACAATTCTGTACAAAAATGATACAAGAACAGAACTTTTCCATAACGTATGTTTTTTGGAGATATTCACTTCGTTATATGTTGTGCACCTGAAGGACTATCGTCTTTTAGACCACAATACTTCGAAGTCACTATTTTTTTTACTTTTGACATCCTGTAATTAAATAAACGAAAACAGCAGAATACCTGGAGGACATTTCAGGTGTTTATGTGTTGATGAAGTGGCGTTCAGTTATTTAAAAATTATTAATTTAAAATAACTAAACCACCTAATATTAATATTTAATATTGTGGTTTAGTTTTAAAAATAAGTGGGAATTACAAAGTTAAAATAAAATAAAACAATAAAAGAAAAACTGAGAATGTGCCTGAATGTTTTATTTTTGTTTATTTATTTTACTTTTTATTTATAATTAAAAAAATCGGAGAATAAAAATGTGGTTTTTTATTATGCTTCGCATTAATTTGCATAAGAATGAATTTTATCGGATGGCAAGTTAGAACGAATCAAGGGGTGATGAAGACGCAAGAGAAGATAATGGCGATAATGAAAAGGATCGGAGCAGAGATGGATCCAAAAAACAACATAGATGATATTAAAAGAATAGGACAACACAAATCAAACAGAAAAACACCAATACTCTTAAAACTAACAAAGTTCTCAACAAAAAAAAATGGAAATATTCAGAAAGACTAATAAATTAAAAGGAACAGACGTATGGATAGATGAAGATTTCCCTAAGGATGTTATGGAACAGAGATCACTATTGATATCACAACTAAGAGAAGCCAGGCAGAGCAGACACAAAGCAAAACTGATCTACAACAGACTAATTGTGAACGGTGAGATAGAAGAAATGGAGAACAAGAGACACATAAACAGGAATAAAAGAACAGTAAATGAGAGATCACCAAGAAAGGACCCACTCAAAGCGCAGTTGAGAAAAATATCAAGAACTGCTGGTACAAAAAACTAAAGAAAACAGAATACAAGCGAGGACGAAGAGGAGAGAACAACCATGGAAGTAAACAAAATGGGTGCGAAAGACAATTTGCTGATGGGAGAATAGGTGAGGGTGTAGAAAAGGGTGAAGGAAAAAAGGGACAAAAGGGATATTGGGCGAAGGGATGGATAAAAAAAGTGTGATATGGAGACTGGGTACATGGAACGTGCACGGATTGCAGGGGAAAGAGGAAGAACTAGAGGAAGGGTTTGAACAAGCAAAACTGTATATCTTGGCCAAAACCGAAACAAAAAAACTCAAGAATGGCATAAAACTATAAAGCATACAAGGAAAGCCATGCGCAAGAAACAAAAATGGAGACATACTGAATGAAGGAGAAGAAGTAAAGCAAAGATTCGAAGAATTGCTAAAAACAGAAAAAGACCATGACTTGAGAGAAAACAACCCAAACCAAAGTGACGACAAACAGGCAGAAGGAGAGATATCACTGGAAGAACTACAACACGCAATAACACACTACTAAAGGTGATGAAAGAAACATGTAGACAAGAACAAATACCAGAAGACTGGAAAACAGCACTGATTTTGCTAATTCACAAGGGAGGAGACAGGAGGGATTGCAGTAACTACTCAATACAACAATGAAAGTGTATGAAAAGATAATAGATAGAAAGATAACACCAGAATTAGAGAAAGCTTGAGAGGAAGAACAGAGGAGGGAGTAAGCCTGAGCCCCACGCTATTCAACACGTATATTAACAAAATAATCAAAACCTACAAAGAGCAAGCAAAGAAACTGAGGGTTGGCTACAGAAGGATACAGCCAGTAGAAGTGTCGATGGGAGCATTCGCAGACGATATGTTGATTGTGGTTGGAACAAATATTGACCTCGAAACGGATCTAAGAGGATGGGAAGTCAAGTTCGAAGAGTACAGCATGAAACTAAACAAAAGTAGAGGACATTCCATGTCCCCCAGACCCCCTGATGATTCTTCTTTTGAGTTATTTTTACTCTCTTCTAACAAAGGGATGTTTACTGATTTCCAACAAAAAAAGAAGGGCCAAGGTTGGGAGACACGGAATGTCCTCCAGGTACAGCGTTGTCCTCGTTTTTTTAATGACAATCTTAACATCTTAATTTGTTCACTTTTAATAATGTTTTACCAATCAACAGAAAAGGCATAGAAAGCCGACATTCCATGTCCTCCAGACCCTCTGGTGGTTCTTCTTTTTAGTTGTTTTTACTCTCAACAAAAAAAGAATCCAGGTACATTACTATCCTTGTTCTTTTAATGTCGGTATCAAAATTTTGATATGTTCACTTTTAATAATATTTTGCTAATCAACAGGAAGGGTGTAGAAAGCCAAGTACCTGAAGGATATTCCATGTCCCCAGACTCCCTAGTGGTTCCTTTTTAAGTTATTTTTATTATATTCTATTCTGGATGTTTACTTATTTCTAACAATAAAAAAAGAAAGATCACCAGGGAGTCTGGGAGACATGGAATGTCCTCCAGGTACACTGCAACTTACGTACTTCTGACACTTTTATTTTTAGTGATGATTTAAATATCTTAATATAATTCCTATATTAAAATATAGCAGCAAACAACACAAAACAAGAACCACTAGGAGTCTGGGAGACATGGAATGTCCTCCAAGTACTTTTTTTACCATAATATAATATACAATAACGTTATAAATAATATAATAAATATAATCGCGTCAAGATTTTTAAATCGCCTTTAAAATTTCGTAGATAGCACTGTACTATTCCATGTCTCGCAGACCCCCTGGAGGTCTTTCTTTTTATTGTTATATAATAAAAATGTAATTTTTGTATTTTACTTCATATATTTTAAGTAAACATGAATCTTATTTGGCAGCTCATGTTTATTTTGCTACTATTGTTAATTTCTTAATTTATCGTAAATAATTAGAAAAATGTTGAATGATTTTTGTTTGATAATAAGAAGTACGTAAGTAACAGAATACATAAAGGACATTCTATGTCACCCAGATCCCCTGGTGGCTTTTTTTCTTGTTATTAGAAATCAGTAAGCATTCCTTTGTGAGAAAAAAATACATAGAAGAGGAATCATCAGAGACGAAATTAATATAAGAAAACAAAAGATGAAATAAAATAATAAAAAAAGAAATAAAAAATGTGTAGATTCAGTAGAGAATAAAACAAAAAATTATACTAACATTGACGATAAATAAATGAAAAGTTAATTAGATTTCTAAACTTCAATTAGAAGTAAGTAGAGTATAGTGTACCCAGACCCCCTGATGTTCCTTTTTTTTACTGTTAGACATCAGTAAATATCTCTATGTTATAATAGAATATAAACAATATGAACATGGAATGTCCTCTAGGTATTCGACTTCCAATATATTTTTCTTATTGACTGCTAAAAAATTTTCAAGATTTCTAAACGTCAATTAGAAGAACTAAATTGCAGTGTAACTAAAAGAAATTCCATGTCCCCAAGACCCCCTGGTGGTTCTTCTTTTAAGATGTTTTTATTCTCTTCTAACATAGAGATGTTTACTGATTTCTAATAAAAAAAGATGGGCCATCAGGGGCTCTGGGGGACATGGAATGTCTTCCAGATACACTGCAATCTACGTACTTCAAATTAACGTTTAAAAATTTAATAACTCTTCATTTATTTATTTTTTTTTGCAATAAAAACATCCTAAAAGAAGAACCACCAGGGGGTCTGGGGACATGGAATGTCCTCCAGGTAGACAGTTCCTATATCTTTCTTGTAAAAAAATATAAATAAAATAAAATAAATAAATAAATAAATGATTAATTAGTTATTAATTTTTTAAACATTAATTTGAAGTGTACCTGGAGGACATTTCATGTGTCGAAGACCCCCTGGTATTTCTCCTTTTACGTTGTTTTTATTCTATCCTAACATAGGGATATTTACTGATGTCTATCAATAAAAAAAGAGGAACCACCACGGCGTTTGTGGGACTTGAAATGTCCTCCAGGTACACTAAAATCTATGTAGATTGAAGTTTAGAATTCTTGAAAATAAAAATATAAAAAATCGAGTACCTGGAGCACATTTCATGTCTCCCAGACCCCCTGGTGGTTCTACTTTTATATTATTTTTATTCTATTCTAGAAAGGTGTTGCAGTCTACCTACTTCTAACTGAAGTTTAGAAATTCTGATCTCTTCTCTTGCCTTTTGAGCTTATTTATTTTTTGACAACCGATAAGAAAAATGCAAGAAGGGCAGTATCTGTAGGACATTCCATGTTCTTCAGATAGATAAAAAAAAACAACAGTGTACCTGGAGGAAATGTTTTGTCCTTAAAAATGAGTAAATATTCCTTAATTATAATATTTTTATTTTTATTCAGTTATTATTTTAATTTTGTATAGGGTATTTATATTACTGAATTTTTATTATTCATTTTTATTTTATTATTTTTGATATTTTGAATTAAAATATAATCGTTTATTTTATTTTCGTTATATTTTGAATTTATAAATTTATTAATATTCAATTTTATTATTCTAGTTTCATATGTAATCTGTCTTCCGATTGTTACATATTTATTATACATACAGCACTATGATGTTACTAAAAAATTCGATTAACATTTTTAAATATTTGAAGTACCTGGAGGACATTCCATATCACCCATGGTGCGTTCTATTATGATGTATTTATTTCTATTACCATGTAAGATTAATTTGAATTGCTAATTATAATGACGGTTTAAAAATGTTGATACTTTTACAGTTATTAATTTTTTTCCATTCAAAGGGAAGAGCTAGTGGTGGCCCTACTTTAGTGTTGTTTTTGTTCTATTCTAACATAGGGATGTTTACTGATTTCTAACACAAAAAATGGTTCTGGGGGATAGGGAATGTCCTCCAGGTTCTCGACTTCCTACATTTTTTTGTCGATTGTTAAAAAACAAATAAATTAAAAGTACCTGGAGGATATTTCGTATCCCCAAGACTCCCTGGTAGCCCTCCTTTTTTTATTGTTAGACATCAGTAAACATCCCCATGTTAAAATAGAATATAAACAACGTAAAAAAGAACTACCAGGGGGTCTGGGGACATCAATTAGAAAAATGTAAATAGCAGTGTGCCTGAATGTTTTATTTTTAAATTAAAAAATTATTTTTTTGAAATGTCCTCCAGGCACTCGAATTTTCTACACTCTTCTCTTGATTGGTAAAACATCAATAAATATAATCATACATTCCATGTCCTCTAGACCCCCTGGTGGTCCATCTTTTATTGTTAAAAATCAGTAGACATCCCTATGTTAGAAAAGAATATAAACAACGTAAAAAAAAGAGCCACCTAGGGATCTGGAAGACATGGAATGTTCTCCAGGTGCAGTGCTACCTACATACTTTCAATGGAATAAAAACCTCAATGGTAGTCAAGGACATAAAAAAAAACATCGATATGTCTAGGAGATATTATTATCTATGTACTTCTTATTGACAATTTAAAATCATGATAACTTTCGTTTTGTGTTAAACACAAAAAGAATGATTGCAGACCAGACTCCTGTGGTGGTTCCTCTTTTTGTTATCTGTAGCACACAAATATTATAGAGGTGTTCTATCATTTATAAAATCTGTAACCGTAAAGGTATTCAGTTTCTTGTGTTATATTTAATAACATAATAAATACAACATAAAAGAATGCACCAGAAGATCTGAGGGACATGGAATACCCTTCAGGTGATCCGCCCTCTACTTCTTAGAGAGTACTCCAGGTTTTTTTATACAATGAATTAATTTTTTATTTTGTTTTTTTAATTAATTTTATTATGTTATCTTTATTCAGTCCTGGTGGCCCTCCTTTTATTTTTAGAAATCACTAAACATTTCTATATTAGAACAGAATAAAAATAACACAAAAGAAGGACTATTATATGGAATGATCTCCAGGTATTTGACTTTCTATATTTGTCTTGTTAGTTGCCAAAAAATAAATAAATGAAGAGTTATCAAGACTTCTAAACATCAATTAGAAGTAATTTGACTCCAGTGTACCTGGAGGACATTCCATGTCCCCCAGACCCCTTGGTGGCCTTCTTTTTTGTTTGTTAGAAATCAATAAACATCCTTGTGTTAGAAGAGAATAAAAACATCTTAAAAGAAGAAACACCAGGGGGCCTGGGGGACATGGAATGTCCTCCAAGTACATTGCAATCTATGTACTTCAAATTAATATTTAAAAACTTAATAATTCTTCATTTATTTAATTTTTTTATTCTATTTTAACATAGGGATGTTTACTGATTTCTAAGAATAACAAAGAGGGATCACCAGGGAGTCTGAGAGTTGCCATTTAAAGTAAGAGGATAACAGAGTACTTGGAGTTTTTTTTTGTTAGAAATCAATAAATCATATGTTTGAATAGAATTAAAAGTATATAAAAGAAGAACCACGAAGATATCTGTGGGACTTGAAATGCATATAAAAACACCCATGTTTTATATAAAATTAATATAAAAACAAGAAAGTGAATTAAACCCAGATTTAAACTGAAAATGACACAGTAAAAATTAATGAAAATTAAAAAAAAGAAATAATTAGCAAACAAATAAAAAAAGTAAAAAAGATGAATAGTAAAAATATAGTAAGTATATAGCGTGTATGAAATTAATATAATAAAAATAAATAAAAATAATAAAATAAAATAATAAATATTGATATATAATACGTAAAAAAATTATATATAAAATTAAAATTAACTCAATAAAAATAAAAATGATTTAGTTACTACACGACTTTACATGTTTTTTATTATTTTATTCTAAGAAAGGGATGCTTACCGATTTCTAACAAAAGAAGGACCACTAGGGGGTCTGAGGGACATGGAATGTCCTCCAGGTACAGTGCTATCCAAGTACTTTTAATAACGGCTTAAATATCTTGACATGTTAACATTTTTACAGTTTTATCAATTAACGAGAAAAGCGTAGAAAGCCGAGTACCTGGAGGACATTCCACGTCTCTTAGACCCCCTGGTGGCCCCCCCTTGTGGGTTGTTTGCTTTCTATTCTAATATAGAGATGTTTAGTGATTTTTAAAAATAAAAAGAGTCATCAGAAAATAAATAAATGAAGAATTTTCAAGATTTTTAAATGTCAGTCACTAGTATTAGAAAATGTAGGAAGCTAGCTGAGTACCTGAAGGACATTCCATGTCTTCAGACCGTCTGATGCCTTCTTTTATATTGTATTTATTTCTATTACAATGTAAGATAGATTTGAATTGCTAATTACATATAGAAAACTCTTCATTTGCTAAAATTATATGTATTATTAAGAATGAAGTAAGTTACCATACCTATATAAAAATAGAACCAAAACAACACAAAAGAAAGGCTACCATGGACATGGACATGGAACGTCCTCCGTGTGACCCACCTTCTATTTCTTAAAGAGTACTCTAGGTATTTAAAAATGTGGTGTTAGCTACTAGTTTTTGGTGATACAAGTATTTTACTTCATATATATCTTATATAAAAATGTTTGTTACTTTTATTAACAGTTCCTCTGTTTAACATAACGTGACTGAGGTTATCAATACGAAGTATATAAATGGTGGGATACTTGGAGGACGTTCTATGTTTCCTAGTTTAAAAATAACGTAAAGACCAGAGGGATCTCGGTGACATAGAATATCCTCCAGGTACACTGCAGTCTATGTACTTCTTATTGATATTTAGAAATCTTGATAAAATCTTCAATTATATATTTTTTTGACAATTAAGAAGACAAGGACAACAAAAAAGAAGGACCACCAGGGAGTCTGGGGGACATGGAATGTCCTCCAGGTATTCAGTTTCTTACATCTTTCTTGTTGGTTGCCAAAAAAATAAATAAACTTTAATTAAGTTTTTAAATGTTAATTTGAAGTACGTCGATTGCAGTGTATCTGGAGGACATTCCTTGTTTTTTACATACATCATTTGTATTATTTTTATTTTATTTACCATTTTTATTGCTTTTTTAAAATTATAATAATATGAGATCTTTTTTATTATTTTGTTAATATTGAATTTAATTTAATTAATTTTAAGTTATATTTATTAACTTTTTGTTTTGCATTTCTATTTGCACCTATTTTTAAAAATAAACCATAATATTAATGTTAGAGATAATGGTGGTTTGGTTATTTTTAATTAATTTTTAAATAGCTGTACACCATTTTATAAACACACATTACTGGGTGGCTCACATCCAACATTCGTCTCTATATTGAAAGATTGAGAAAGAAGAAGAAATTCCGAAACGTCATTTTTGACAACCACTTCTTTTTTCTCATTACTTTTGTGAAGTAGTAGTGTATCACCCAGTATCGTGTAAATATATTAAAAAAATATATCTTCCTTATATGTTATTTATTTCACTATATTTTTTATTATTCATTTATGTGATTTAGTTATTTTTATTATGTTGTCTTCAGCTTGAATCTAGGTAATTTTTAAAATTTTATATTTTCTGTTATTGTTATTGTTTATAAATGGTATACAACTCCTCTACTTTTTATTTATTGTTATTAATTTTATATATTTTTATTGTTCAATATTTTGTTCATTTTTATTATTTGTTTCAATTTCTAATTTCTTTTTTATTCGACTGTTATTATTCGTTTAATCATTTATTTCATAAACACTCGATACTGGGTGACTCACGTCAATTATTCGTCTCCATGAAAGAAGAAGAAATTCAGAAACGTCATTTTTTGACAACCTTCTCTCTTCTGTCAAGTGATGGTGTGTCACCCAGTATCGAGTGAATATCTCCAAAACCCATACATTATGGGAAAGAGTTTTTTCTTGTATAATTTTTGCAGAGAATTAAAAAAATAATACTCAATTAAAATTAAGTTTAAAAAATGGCGTGTGTCACCCAGTATCGCGTTATAATTAATTATTTCGGTATATATTTTTTTAATGGAATGTTCTCCAGGTATTCTGCAGTTTTCGTTTATTTAATTACAGGACGCCAAAAGTAAAAAAATAGTGACTTAGAAGTATTGTGGTCTAAAAGACGATAACGAAGAGCAGGTAAGTGTGGCAACTGCGCGCAGAAAGAGAAGATACGATG
>JAUIMW010002118.1:0-11198 GCA_033557785.1 Enochrus cinctus | reverse complement strand
CGTAGCGTTCAATTTGTTTTTGTTCGAATCGATTGATCGCTTTGCGTTAATTAAGCATTGTTTGTGGAAGTTAACTTGACAAAAACTATGTACTTACAATTACGAGTCTTTCATTTTCAAAAATAGATGTAGAGACGTACCTGCAAAAATGAAAAAAAATCATTAAAATTTGCTTCTCAACACTTATTGATTTTACTTGAAAAACTAAACATTTTCAATTATCAAATAGGAATATGTATATTGTAACACCTAGAGAACATTTCATGTCTATCTGGTAGTCCTTTATCTACATTATGTTTACTCTTATTTACTTGAGAAAGATTAATTTTGAGACAGTTTTCTGTAGAACATGTCTGTAAAATATCAAGATTTTTATTGATGATGCGCTCGGCCACTGCAGCGACCAGTGTAGATAAAGTAGAGGAGAGGACCCAAAATGGATCCCTGGGGAACACCACTGCTCAAAGGAAGAGGAGTTGACAAGTTACTGGAAATTTTAATTTTCTGAGTTCTGGAAGAAATGTAGTTCCCGAAGAATGAAATAGAAGTATTGGAAAGACAGATATGATGAAGTATGGCCACTAACAATTCGTGATTTATCGTATCAAAGGCTCTAGAAAAGTTCAACAAAATTAGCTCGATACACCGAAAGATACAATTTACCAGAGAACCACAAGATGGCCAAGCATTTTATAGTTTTTGCAGCCTACCACGAGCCACACCATCAAGGCAAGGATGGCAAAGAACATCACAATAACTGAGCAATATCACTGAGCATCACACTAGTCTTAGTGTTCAGTAAGTGTCTATTGGAGTACAGCAACTTTTACTCTGCGAGCAGAAAAAAAAATGTAAGTTTTAAAGCGAAGGTCCGAATCTAGATGTACACACAGATTCTTAGACGAATTCACTACTTGGAGGACAATACCGCCCAGAATGATCTCGAACCTAGGAAATCCACGATATTAGGAGTATTAATTGATTTTCAAAAAAAAAGATGATAAAATTGAGAGAATACTCTTAGTTTTATTAAGTTTAATCGATTAATAGAAAATGTACAACGCCATATATCTGGAGGACATTCCATGTCCCCTAGACCACCTGGTGGTCTTTCTTTTATTTAGTTTATCTCTATTCCCTTACAGAGGTATTAAGTGATTTTCACAAAAAAAAAGGGAAAGAATGTCTTCTAGGTACTTCTAATGGGTAAATAAAAATCTTCGAGTCTTTGAAAAAAAAAATACATATTAATTATTTTACTATAACTCCCAGTATTTTATTGTAAGAATCCCCGTATTGGAATAAAATAGATATTTTATTTTTAAAGTTAATTTTTTTGTAGTAGGGTATAATAGAAAAGGAGGTATACAATAATGTATGACTGAATTTTTGATTTTGTAATTTTCACAAAAAAGACCACCAGGGAACCTTGGGGACATGGAATGTCATCCAGGTGTTTCTAATTAATATATTAATATCTGGTGGATCTTTTATTATGTTTTTACTCTATTCCCACACGAAAAAAAGAAAGACCAACAAAATAAAAGATGGAAACAGCCAATTTTCCAATAATAGAGAAAGAAAAACAGAGACACACAAAGAAGAACAGTCGAAGAAAAGACAATATATGAACTGAAACTGAAAAAGGTAATGACAAATAACCTTATAGTCACAAAAGCTGGCAAAGGAGCTGGAATCGTGATAACAAGAGAGTTATTAAGATTTTAGTTTATCCTGCATTGAAATAGAGTAAAAATAAAATAACAGAAGGACCACCAGGGGATCTGGGGGACATGGAATGTCCTCCAGGTGCATGACTATCTACGCCTCTTATTGATTGATAAAACTTAGACAAACGAAGAGTGTTCTTAAGGTTTTAATTTATCATGCAATAAACTAGAGTAAAAACAAAATAAAAGAAGGGTCACCAGGGGGTCTGGGGGACATGGAATATCCTCCAGGTGCATGGCTATCTATGTTTCTTATCGATAAGATAAGAAAGATAAACAAAGAGTGTTCTTGAGATTTTAATTTATCCTGTAACGAAACAGAGTAAAAACAAAATAAAAGAAGGACCACCAGGAGGTCTGGGGGACATGGAATGTCCTCCAGGTACATGGATATCTGCGTTTCTTATTGATTAATAAAACAAACGAAGAGTGTTCTTAAAATTTTAATTTATCATGTAATGAAATAGAGTAAAAACAAAATAAAAAAAGAACCACCAGGAGGTCTGAGGGACATGGAATGTCGTCCAGGTGCATTGCTATTTACGTTTCTTATTGATTGATAAAACTTAGACAAACGAAGAGTGTTCTTAAGATTTTAAAATATCATGTAATGAAATAGAGTAAAAACAAAATTTTGCTTGTCTCTCTTTTATTGGAAAATTGGACATTCCATTTCCCCCAGACTTGTGAAAATCACTTAATATTCCTGCATGGAAATAGATAAATAATTAAAAAAAACATAATAAAAGAAGGGCGACCAGGGGGTTTGAGGAACATGGAATGTCCTCTGTGTACATGGTCATGTATTTGAAAGAAATTGTATATCCCCCAGACCTGTGTAGAAATAGAGTAGAAATAAAATAAAATAAGCACCACCGGGGGTCTAGGGGACACCTGCGTTTTTTTTTGAGTGATTAATCTTATATAAACGAAGAAGTGTTATGCAAATTTTTATTTATCAATTAAAAGTACTTAGATAGCTATGTGCCTGAAAGACATTCCATGTCCCCCAGACCTCTTGGTGGCCTTTCTTTTTTTTCTTATTGATTGATTGAACTTAAACCAAGTGTTTTTAAGATTTTAATTTATTCTATATTGAAATAAAGTAAAAACAAAATAAAAGGACAACCAGGGGGTCTGGTGGACATGGAATGTCCTCTAGGTACTTCTGATAGATTAATAAAAATTTTGTTTTAAGAATCAATAAAATATTCCTGAGTTAATAAAATTAGATATTTTATTTTCATATATCTTTATATAATTGAATTAAAAAAGTCAATAAACTAGGAGGGGTCTGGGGAACATGGAATGTCTTCCAGGTGCAATGAAATAAAGTAAAAACAAAATAAAAGATGGAAACAGCTAATTTTCCCCATAGGTAATGGATCTGCATGTTTGGCCTTTGTCTCAACTACAGAACACAAAAGACAGCATAGAAAAGATGCAGAGAAGTGGTGTGTACCTAGAATGCCAATGTGGAAGAAACTGGACGAACTATAGAGTTAAGGGTCATGGAAAACAAAAGAGACGTAGCATACTCAGCCAAGGGAGAACACCTACACAACCACTGTCACAAACTAATAGAAAAAAACACAAAAGTGCTGCACAGGGAGACGAAGGGCATGAAAATGATATTACGAGAAAACATGGAGATTGAAAAAAGCGCGTTTACATACAGGCCGCGCAACATCTTACAAAAGGCTCACAGCTTGACCATTAATGAACAATACCATTGTTCAGATGACTGAACGGCAATAAAACTTGAGCAGTAGAGACATTTTTATGATACCTTGTACCCATTTTTATTTGTAAACTAAACGAGCGTGTACCAAATTCTTAAAAAACACCCTCACGGGGTAAAATGCGTGAACACTACACTAGATACCATAAACGTGTCTCTACCGTTTAAGTT
This sequence comes from Enochrus cinctus, assembly GCA_033557785.1. Classification (NCBI taxonomy): domain Eukaryota; kingdom Metazoa; phylum Arthropoda; class Insecta; order Coleoptera; family Hydrophilidae; genus Enochrus; species Enochrus cinctus. The sequence goes on along the minus strand of JAUIMW010002118.1, from coordinate 7,556 downwards.
TTATTGCCGATCTATCGCCTGAACAATGGCACTGTTCACTGACAATTGTTATGTCGCTCGGCTTTGGTGTAAACGCGGGGTAACATTTAGACCACTATATACAAACATAATATAAGTAGTTGATAGACAGCTAGATAAACATATGGCGACACAGCGGAATAGAATACAAAAACAAAAACGGACAGAAAACATAAAAAGAGAAGAGTGTGAAAGTTTTATGAAAATGTATATACATGAGTGAAAATTCCAACACAAATCTGAAAAAACAACACGACATAAGCCTAAGGGAACTGGCAATGCAAATGCAATCAAAGAAAACCGCTCCAACTGATTCTCAAAATATTTTTTTTATACAGTAACTAATTAATTAGCAATATTTTATTTTTAACTTATACATTTTAAACCTGTTTCTTTTTTTAACTTGTAATGTCCTTCTTGTAGGTGTAAAAATAAAAACAAACTCAAGGAACGTATTTTATTGTAAACCTACTTAATATTGAAAGCTCCTTGATAGAATGTCACAACAATATATGTAATAACTAATAACCTCAGTCACAAAAGCTGGCAAATGAACTGGAATCGTGAAAAAAAAAACAAGTGTTATTAAGATTTTAGTTTATCCTCCATTGAAATAGAGTAAAAACAAAATAATAAAAGGACCACCAGGGGGTCTGGGGGACATGGAATGTCCTCCAGGTACATGGCTATCTATGTTTCTTATTGATAGTCATATACCTGGAGGACATTCCATGTCCCCCAGATCCCCTGGTGGTCCTTCTGTTATTTTGTTTTTACTCTATTTCATTACAGTTTAAATTAAAATCTTAAGAACACTCTTCTAAAAAAATCTCATAATAAAAGAATTGCCACCAATTTCAAAGACAAACGAAAATTTTTCTAAAGATTTTTATTTATCGATTTGAAGTACCAATGAAATTCAGACATACGGCTACTTCAAATTTATAAATAACAATTTTGATAACACTCCTTCGATTGCCCAAGTTTAATCAATCAATAAGGGATATTATGTGATTTACACAAAAAGAAAGAAAGACCACTAAGAGGTTTCTTATTGATTCAACTTACACAAACGAAGAGTGCTTGAAGGACATTCCTAGAACTCCTTTTATTTAGTTTTTATTCTATTATCCCAAGTGTTTCTAAGATTTTAATTTATTCTGTATTGAAATAGAGTATGGAATATCCTCAAGGTACATGGCTATTTAGGTACATCTAATTCTTAAATATAAATTTTGATAACACTCTTTTGTTAAATTGTCAACATCCTCAAAATAATAAACTATTGGAATCAAATAAAAATAAATAAAATCTTTAATCAATCAGTAATCAGACCCCCTGATGGTCATTCATCTTAAAAATTGATTTAAAAAAGTCAAAAAAACTAAGAAAATCAAAAGTAATTCTCAAACTTTTTTTATTTTATTTTATTGTATATTTACTCTATTCCAAAGTTAACATTCCTTTATTGAAATAGAGTAAAAACAACAAAGAATAAGATCCACCAGGGGGTCTGGGGGACATGGAATGTCCTCCAGACGCATGGCTATCTACGTTTCTTATTAATCAATCAATTAACTTAGACAAACGAATAGTGTTTATAAGATTTTAATCTATCAATTAGAACTACCTGGAGGACATTCCATGTTCACAAGATCCCTGGTGATCTTGTTTTCTTGTTCCCGAAGCTGAAGCCCATGAAAGGACAACGCTATGCTATGATTGAGGAGATGAAGACGGCATCGAAGGAGGAGCTGAACAATATGACAAAAAATGATTTTTTGAAGTGCCTCGAGGATTGGAAAAAACGTTGGCACAATATCCAGTGGGGACAAAATACACATTCATGAATAAATAAATAATTTTTGCAAAAACACAAAATTCGCGATACTTTTTGAACAAACCTTGTATACAGTAACACCTAGAGGACATTCCATGTACGCCAGGTAGTCCCTCTTGTATGTTGTTTTTACATGAAATATTCGTCAAGTCGTCATCTACATACTTTTATTTTTATAGCAGGATTGCATTGCCTTTGAGGTGCAGTTATGATATTTAAATATTAAAATATGTAGAAGAAAAAATACCTGAACCAGAAATGTATGATTCTATTCTTTTTATTCCATTGTAAACGCAAATAGAAGTTAGTCGCAAATTAAAAGATGAATCAAGCAAATAATGTAAATAACGTTATTATTTGTTGTTATTTATTGTTAACTGTTTCAAATTAATTTTCCTCGTCATTAGTAACTTGTTTATATTTTGAATAATGCCCGATGAACGATTACATTTGTGTGTGTTTGTTGGGTTAATTCCAAATTTATTTTAAATTAATTATTAATATTTAAATATCATAACTGCCTCTCGAAGAAGATGCTATCCTACAATAAAAATGAAAGTACGTACTACCAGGTGATCTGAGAGACATAGGTGGACATGGAATGTCCTCCAGGTGTTACAATATACATTATCTATTTAAAAGTATCGCGAATGTTGTTTTTTGCAAAAATTATTTATTTATTTATTACTATGAACGAGGAGAAGACATTTTATGTAAAATAGGTGCATTAATTTTAATTAAAAAAATCATTTTTAGCAATAAGAAAGATAATGTACGCAGCGACCACCGGTACTTCAAAATGATATTCATTTGGACACTTCTTTTCGCCGTCTTGGGCAATGCAGCCTTTAACGTCATCTAAAGTCATAACAACACAAAAAAAACGTCAAAATCTCAAGTTTGTCCAAGCAGCTGCCCGGTTCATTAATAAGAGAAAAATATGGTTTCAGTATAGTTCGGAATGCAACTAAACAGTCCACCAGGTAAAAATAGCCGTCTTTACGCGATGCATTCTATTTTTCACGTCCACCTAGAAATACATGCATAATTTTATACCCCGCATTATAAAAGCCTCTATTAAAGTGTCGGCAGCTTCCTGCCAGCGGTTGGGACACGTACATACATCCAAGAGGAGAATTTAGAAAGGGGCTGGACGGACTGGACTTAAACTTGGCAGAAGACGTTTAGGCCTGTCCGTACGTCTTGTTGTTCCTCCGTTAAACTGACAGCTCTCATTAAAAGGTTCAAGAAAATTTAGCAAATAATTTTCCGATTCTATTTATAACTCTCTCTCGTAAATAATAACCATTAAGATGAAAAATGTCTTCTGGACTGTCACCCCGCAAGAAAAACGCACCGACTTTTTTGGTTTACGTAACGGTTTTTGTTTTTACCGCGAGTATTTTTTCTATAAGGGAGCCGGCGAGTTATGAATAGAAATTTACTCGAAAATAATTAGTCCAGCTTTTTGATTGGCCCGTTAAAAGTTTACTGAACATGAAAATGTTTATTTTCAGAGGCGACGCGGCGCTTTTCAAAACCCGCCGTCCCTTTCCCCTCTTTCTCAATACATACATCAAAAATAGTAGGTGAATAGTAATATCTATTCTATTTTTATCGGATAAACATTTGTGACATTCTCGAATACCTCCAAAAATTGGGCGCGCGCCGCAAAACGTTGCGTTTATCGGCAGTTCCTATACTAGTTCATAGCGTGTAAACCGAGAAATTCCATCGGAAAATGCATATAAATCCGACGTATCACATTTTTTCGCTCTCATACGGCAACGCTGTAAAAAGGCAAATATTCAATTCATATGCAGCCCGGTAAAAAACGCAATTTCCCACAAAAATTTTTCATGATTCAACCTCGTCACGGAAACCGTTCGCTCGGGTCTATTTGCATCAAGTTTGCCGTGGAAATGGGTCAGGTAGCGAACCTCAAACAATATAACATTAAAATAAGTAAGTAAAGAAAATTCCGTAGGGTGCTGTGACACTAGAAACAAAAGAGAGGAGTCACGGCACGCTAGATGTTTAAATGGTATTGGTCGGGCGCGAGTTGTCTATTCTTTGAAGAATAGGCCTAGCCACGAGCTGCCTCCTGCAAGGCGAGCTGGCTGACCTCAAAAAAGTGTACCGTTACCTTTTTCCCCGTGCTAATTGATATTCAACAAATTCAGTGAGTTTGCTGGCGAGAGGCGACCAAAACGAAATTATCGAGTCACTGTTTGCGAGGAATAAAATGTTACCTCGATTAAATAATTAAATTGGCTGTTTAAATATTTTAGTGCGTATGGGTAGATAAGACGGTGGAGTAAATTAATTCGCTATCTATTCCTATTGACTTTTGAAATTGGATAAATATAGGTTTTAGCGTTCGTAGATAGGTGGAAATAAGCCGGCGACGTAATTGTGAATTTATTTAGCGATTATCGGTCAGGGTAAAATCCGAAATTAAATTGACATAACGTGGCGTTTTACGTTTTAATTTTAGCCATTTTCACCAAATAATTGATAGTTTGAAATAGCTGATAATGGAGTGATTGGCGTGAAATGAAATATCAAATTATTAAAATGAGTAATTTAAATACAATAGCACTGTGTGTATTCGCATATCTGTGACAAATTTTCAATGTTAACTTGAAAATATTTTGTGAAAATCGAGTAATAGCGTTGTTTTTTCCTCCCGGGAGAGATTAAGCGGTGTGTACAAAAAAAAGGGTAATTACGGTTTATTGTGGGAGATGCATCAGCTCATTAGGTGACTCACGTTATTGCTGCATATCACAAAATTATTTAAAAAAATTAAGTCAGATACATAAAGTGTAATGTGGCATGCATTATGAGCATATATAGTTATAACAACTGTTTGCTGGGTTCTCTTTGAATAAGTGTGCCTTGGAAAAATTCGTTTGTGTCAATTGTCATTTAAATGTCAAACTGACGGATGAATGTCAAACTGACAGATGAATGTCAAACTGACAGATGAATGTCAAATTGACAGATGAATGTCAAATTGACAGATGAGTATCCTTGATTATATTTAGGAGTTCTGTTGTGAATACATGATACATAGATCTACAGAAGGCCTTTGATAGAGTAGACAGAGATAATTGAAGATCTAAGACCAATTAGTATTTCATTTTGTGAAAAAGATGTCGTCTGCATATAGAAATACAGGACCATTAACGTTAATGGGAATGATATTTATATGAATGATAAACAGGAGAGGACCAAGGATAGATCCTTGTGGCACGCCTCTCTTAACTTCTAGATATTTTAACATGTGAGTGTTGGTTTTATATTTAAGATTTATATTTAAATCCCCAGCAACAAGCTGACATTATTTGTTCATCTTTGTACTAATTTCATCGAGCAACCTCTCCAAACACTGTAAGAACTCTCATGGATAAAGACCGGACTTGTATATGCCATACCATTACAGTTGAAAGATTTTCAATTACTACTGCACTACATTCCATAATGTATTTTCTACTTTTCTGTTTCAGATGCAGTATCTCAACACAGATGTACTTCTCACTGACGCAATACAGTTTATATGTTATTGTTACACTTATTATGAACTGTACTATCACTTTTTTCTTTTTCCACTACATTTTAAGAGAATGATCAAAATAAAGATCTATTTAATCCTTTTTCTTTTCAAGAGCTTAACAATATTCTTAAAAACAAAGGTAACTCCTCCCCTGGCTTAGATAATATACATTATCATCACCTTTTTTATTTGCCGTTGGACATCAAAAGAAATTTATTGAATATTTTCAATGGGTTTTGGTATGATGGAATATATCCTGAGAGCTTTAGGGAGTACGTAATTACTCCTATAATAAAACCAAATAAACCACCCAACGAAGCAAACTCCTATCGTCCAATCTCCTTGGCTTCTTGCATTATGAAGACGTTTGAAGAACTTATTAATAGGAGACTAGAGTGGTTTTTAGAGACACAGAACCTATCACCTAATTCATAAAATGGTTTTCGCCATGGACGTTCTACTATAGACAGTATTACCAATCTAGTAACTGATATCTCCATTGCTTTTTCAAATAAAAATTCTGTTACTGCATTGTTTCTCGATATAAAGGGAGCTTATGATGAAATTGAATTGCATCTTTTGGCGAGAAAAATTGTTATTTATTGTGATACCAGACTATTCAAGACTTCCGGAACATACAAGGAATTATGCTTTTAACAGAGACATCAAGATGGCCTCAATATAAACTTATTTTTACGGATGGTTCGAAAATTGATGATGGGGTTGGATGTGCTTTCTTTAACCAGACAGATGATTTTACTAAATCATTTAGACTTGTGAATCTTTCAGCTGTGTACTCTGCTGAGTTGATCGCCATTAAAGAAGTCTTGTTGTACATCCTGATTCAGGATTATGACAAATATATTATTTTGACAGATAGCTTGTGCGGGATAAAGAAGCTGAAAAGTTTGGATCTCTTCGAAAATAAAAATATCATAGTTCGTGAAATAGCGGAGAAATACTATCTGAGTAGAGAGAGACACAAGAGAGTTGTTATTGCATAGGTGAAGGGACATGGAAATATTTCTGGGAATGAGACTGAGGATTCTATTGCTAAACAGGCCGCTACTGGTGAATCAGATTAACTTTTACTTATCCCTTAACAATATAAGCTACCACATTAAAAGAAACATTTTTAATTCATGGAATGAAGATTACCAAAATAGCAAAACTCTCCTCTCTCTATTGTTTCTCCCTTCCATGAGTCTATTCCTGTTTTTGTCTTGTAACCTTTAGTCTGATAACTCTCACTGACGCTTCTTCCATCTTATAAATTAGGCTGGCTAACTGGCCAAATTGCCAAAGCCATATTTAAAAACAATAACAACAACACTACATTTTTCAGATGGTAATTTTTTTTCTCGGAGTAAATGATTGCATCCATTCAAAACTGATTTTTATCCTCCATTTCAGCTAACAATTTTTTTAAGAGAAAATATTTGTTAGATGCATTATTCTCTTCTTTTTTTTACTCTGGATTTAATAAGTCTTCACATTCGCAATAGAAAAAGTTTAAAGATCTTTTGGTCAGCTGCATGCATCGCATTTCTGTCTCACTCAGCCCAAAGCACCTCATGCACAGTAACAGGGAACAGTCGTCACAAGCTATTAGATCCTTCTTTCTTTTTTAAACCAATTGTTTATGAACTGACAAAAATAAAATTAATTGGACATCCACAGACCTAACACTATATGGTTTATTTTGATGTATGATAGAACACCAAATTTTACTTAATATTCTTCACTTTTTAGCAGAGCTCTAACCTCTATGAGATTTATAGTGTAATGATCTTTGAGCTAATAAATTTAACTATCTGTCTATCTAAAATATATTAGTGTTAGTAGATTTTTATTTATTCGGGACCTTGGAACATTCCCTAAAGAATAAAAATAGCAAAAATGTCAACGATGTTCGAACTCAACTCGAAGCATATTTTTCTTCAAAGGATACTGAGTTTTACGAACAGGGAATTTAAACTCTACCAACAAGAAGGCAAAAGGTCCTAGATAACGATGGAAATTATATAATCGATTACAAATAAAAATAAATAAAGTTTAATAAAGATAAAAGTGCAAACTACGTAAATGAAATATTTGAGAAAGGTAGCAGGAAAAACCAGATTAGACAGAGTTAAGATT
>JAUIMW010002117.1:0-11199 GCA_033557785.1 Enochrus cinctus | reverse complement strand
CACGTTCAAGAGTTTTGCGAGGCGGTTTTTCTATCTACGTTCTCCTTAATTATCAATTCAAGTTCAAACAATTGAAAGATGTAAAGAATTTTTTAACGTGAAGGTGGTCTCTTATAATGAAAAATAACAGAATTACATAAATGTTTTTGTTGGTTTTTCTTTACGTATAAAATACTATCCTATTCTGGACAATAGTACAGAAGAACATAATAGAATGCCAGGAGGTCTGGGGACATGGAATGTCCTCCAGGTACTCAATTACCTAAGTTTTTTTCTAAATTATTTAATGCAGATGACTGTGTAACCTACGTACTACTACGTCCTCTAGACCTATAGTATTTTACGTTTAAGTTATTCTTTTAGAAGTTCGTAGGTGACTATATACCTGGAGGTCATTTCATGCCCCCTGAACACCAGGAGGTCTGGGGGACATGGATTGTCTTCCAGATACTCAGCTATCAACGTTCTTCTTATTGCTAGAATAAGGGTTTGTCTGGGTTTTTTAATTTAAAAAAAAGTATATAAATGACAGTATACCTGGAGGACATTCCATATCCCCGAGTGATTCTTCTTTTATTGTAAAATTCGGTAGTCAGCTCACTGTAGTGTAAAAATAACATGGGATTTAATAAAGAACAATATCAATTAATTCACTAATTTTTAATTGTTTGATCCAACTGACACGTTCATCTTATTATCTAATCTTATAGAAACAGAGAGTTTTGCAAAGATTTTTTTTTAATTTAAAGAAATGTGCAAATAGAGTAAACCCTCTGATGGTTTTTCCTTAATTATAAAATACAGCACTCAACCCTATAATGAATAATAATACAGAAGATTCTTAAAGATTAATTCAAATTACTTTCATTATATTATTTTAAACGTAGGATATGAAGAATGTTGTGACTATTTTTAATTTAAAAAGAATACGTAGATGACATTGTACCTGGAAGAAATTCTATGACTCCCAACACATCTTCTTTTGTTGTTAAATTTGGTTGTTAACCCTGGAAAATAACAGAATAACATAAATGTAGAATACCAATTGATCTACGTTCTTCTTATTTATCAAATAAACTGATACGTTCATTATATTAATAATAATTAAAATTTTGTTAAGAGTATTAATTTAAAAAGGAGTAGTTCTTTTTTTTTGATGTAAAGTTCGTTAGTCAAACCTTTAATGAAAAATAACATAAATCAGCAAACTAGTGGCCTGAAAGACGTAGAATGTCTTCTATATACTCAGATGTCTACGATACTTCAATAAATTAATACATTTGATATGTTTATATGAACAATTACTGTTAGAACGTGGAATGTCCACCAGGTAATTTTTCATCTATGTACTCCTTTTCTGTTGATAATTCTTCAATCCTATAACGGAAAATAATAGATAACAGAACACTAGAGGACCTGGAAGACACGGAATATCCTCCTAGTACGCAGCTACCTACATTCTTTTTGACGATTTACTAAACTGATGCATTTATTATATTGATTCTTTTAATTAAAGGAAATAAAGATCCCTTCAACTGATAAGTTCATCTTATTAATTATTTAAACTGCTAGAAACAAAGAGTTAATTGTTAGATATAAAGAGTTTTGTAAACAATTTTTTATTTAAAAAAGAAGTAGATCAAATTGTACCTGGAGGATATGTCCCCCAGACCCCCTGGTGATTCTGCTGTTATTGTAAAACTCGGTAGTCACCCCTATAATGGAAATTATCAGAATAACATAAATGATATGTTCAAGAGTTTTGTGAAGATTTTTTGAACTTAAAAAAAGTATCTAGATGACACCCTTGTGCTTTTTCTTTTTTCTCATAATTGACAATAATACAGAAGATTATTAAAGAATACCACGAGGTACATGAAATGTCCTCGGGGTATTTATTAATGATTTAATGTATTAATTATTTGAACTAAAATAAAAATTAAAAAAATGCGAAGGTTTTTTAGCTTAAAAAAGGATTATTTTAAACAGTCAACCTTATAATGAATAATAACACAGAAGAACATAATAAAAAAACACTAGGGGTCTGAGAGACAGGGAATGTCCTCCAGGTACTCAGCTATCTACGTTCTTTTTAATGATTAATTCAACTGATACGTCCATTTTTTTAATTTCTAGAGATAGATATCTTAATCTAAAAAAGAACTAGATGACATTGACACTCTCCTAGACCATCTGGTGGTCCTATTCTTGTTCGATAGTTAACATTATAATGGAAAATAAGATAACGTAAATATTTTGCATCTACGTTATTTTTAATGATTAACTAAACTGTATACATATCTTCCAGGTGCTCAACTACCAACTAAAATAAAAAGTTTTGCCAAGCACTTATACAACTGACAATATAACAGAATAATTTAAATATAGAATGCTATGGGTCTAGGGGACATCGAATATCCACTTAGGTACTTACGTTTTCCTTAATGATTATTTAAAATGACGTTATTTAAATTATTTTAATTGAAAGAAATTTTTAAAAAAGTTAAGATTATTATAAAAAGGAATACGTAGATGACAATGTACCTGAAGGACATTCCCTATTTCTCAGGATTCTTCTCAGAATAAATAAATTAATTATTTAGTTTTAATTGTTGGATTCAAAAGATAGGTCCATCCTATTAATTATTTAAACTGCGATACTTAGATAACAGATAACAGATCAACATAAAAATATGTTACCAGTGGTCTGAAGGACGTGGAATATCCTCTATGTACTCAGATGTCACGATACTTTAATACATTAGGAGTATGTAGATGAAAATGTACCTGGAGTGTATTCAATATCCCTCTATAATGATCTTATAATGTCCTCCAAGTACTTTTTTTATTTAAGTACTCCTTTCCTGTCTGTTTTTCTTTAATTATATAAAGGACAATAATACAGAAGAATATAATAGAACACTAAGGGGTCTGGGGCTATGGAATGTCCTCCAAGTTCTCAGTTGTCAACGATCTTCTTAATAGAATAACATAAATGCAGAATACCAAGGAACCTGGGAGACATAGAATATCCTCCTGGTATCTATATTTTTCTTAACGATGATATTGATTATTTTAATTGAAGAAAATAAAGATCTACTGGTGATTCTTCTTTTATTATAATACAGGGTAGTGAATCCTATAATGGAAAATAACACTGAGCAACATTAGTTAATTTATTTTTAATTTCTTGATTTAACTGAGACGTTCATCTTATTAATTATTTAAACTGGAAAATTAACTATTGTAGACGATAGTCCTCCAGGAATTAACGTTCTTCATAACGATTAATTAAACTGATACATTCATTATATCGATTATTTAAATTGAATGTTTTTAACATAAAGAGAAGTTAAGATTTTTTCTAACATAAAAAAAGAATACGTAGATAATAATGTACCTGGAGGGCATTTCATGCCCCCCCCCGGTGTTTCCCTATAATGGACATGGAATGTTCTCCAGGTATTTTTTTCTTCTATGTACTCCTTTTTGGTTAGTTTTTCTTTAATTATAAAATATGGTAGTAGGAGGTCTGGAGCCATGGAATGTCCTCCTGGTACTCAGTTATATACGTTCTTCCTTATGATTTTAATTTAGCATTCAACTAAGTTCGTTATATTGATTAATTTAATTGCTAGAAATGAAGAGTTTTGTAAAGATTTTTTTAATTAAAAAAAAAGAGTATGTATATTACAATGTAAATGGAGAACATTCTTTGTGGTTAATATTCGGTAGTTAGCACTATAATGGACAATAATGCAAAATAATAGAGAGAAAATAGTAATTCAATTTCAAATAATTCAAAAATATAAAGAATTTCGTCGAGATTTTTAATTTTAAAAATTATATAAAATATGATAACATGAAATATAATACAGAACAACATCAATTAATTATTTTCAACTTCAACTGACGCGTTAGTCTTATTTAAACTGATAGAAATAGAGTTTTGCGAAGATTTTTTTTTAATTTAAAAAAGGAAGTAAATAGACCTTATAATAGATAATAGTACAGAAGATTATAGAACACCAGAAGATTTGAAGGACATGGAATGTCCTTCGCTAACTCAGTTATTTACGTTTTTTTTAATGATTAATTTAATGATCCTTCAGATCATGTGGTGGTTTTAACAAAATAACGTAATTATTCTCTATATTTAATAATTAACTAAACTGTATACAGAACAACATAATAGAACACCAGGGGGTCTAGGAGACATGGAATGTCCTCCAGGTGCTCAACCACCTACGTTCTTTTTATTAATTCAACTGATACTTTTCTTATATGATTACATTAACTGGTATGAATAAAAATAATTGCCAAGAACTTAAACAATGACTGCGTAGATGACAATGTACCTGGAGAACATTGTATGCCCCTATAATTAAAAATAACAGAATAATTTGAATGTAGTATGCTACGGATCTAAGGGACAACGAATATCAGTCAGGTACTACGGTACTACCTACGTTCTCCTTAATGATTATTGAAACTGATACGTTATTTAAATTATTTTAACTGGAGGAAATTTAAAAAAAATTTCTAGACTATTATAAATAGGAATACGTAGATGACAATGTACCTGGAGGACATTCCCTATCTCTCAAAACTCCTGGTGGCTCTATATTTATTATAAATTAGGGTTGTTGAATTCATCTTATTAATTATTTCAACTGATAGAAAATAAGGAGCTTTACAAGGGGATCTACGTTCTTCTTAACGACTAACTCAACTGATACGTTCATTATATTGATTTATTTTTTAATTGATGGAAATAAAGATCTTCTGGTTCTTTTATTGTAAATTAGAGTTTTGAACCCTTTAATGGAAAATGAAACAGATAGACATTTATTAATAATAGATACTTATGATTAATCAAACTGGGATTTTGATGGTCATCTGGTGGTTCTCCTTTTGATGCAAAATTCGATAGTCAACCTTATAATGGAAAATAACATACAATAACATAAAAGTAGGATACCAGGAGAGCTGAACATATCCTTACTCAAATGTCTATGATACCTTAATCGATTGATTCATTTGATACATTTATATGAACAATTACTCATATAAATAAATAGTCTTGTCAACAGGATTCCGTGTCCCTAGACCCCTGGTAGTTCTTCTTATGATGGACAGCAATATAGAAGAACATAAAGAGCACAATAAGGTCTATCTACGTTTTTTTTTTGTCAGGGTTTTTTAATTTGAAAATGACAGTGTACCTGGAGGACATTCCATGTCCCTCAGACCATTTGGCAAAATTTAGTAGTCAACTCTCTATTGTGGAAAATAACACGGACTCTGCGTATTTCTTATTGATTGTTTTAAATGAAGGATACGAAGAATTTTTTGACAATTTTTAATTTAAATGTACCTACCAAACATCTGATGGTTCTTCCTATGTTGTAAAATTCGATAGTTAACCTTATTCATGATTAACTAAACTGATGATTGAATATGATGAGTCTATAACAGAAAGTAATACAGAACTTTCATTATTTAATTTCTAAATGTTTGATTCAAATTACGATGATATTGATTATTTAATTGAAGAAAATAAAGATCTCCTGGTGGTTCTTCTTTTATATTGAAAAAGTGTATTCTATAATGGAAAATAATGCTGAAGAACATTAATTGATTTATTTATTTTTAATCACTTGATTCAATTGATACGTTTATCTTATTAATTATTTCAACTTAAAAAATGCGAAGGTTTTTTTAACCTAAAAACTGTTTTAAAAAATTTTAAAATTATTTTAATGCCCCCTAGTGGTTTTTTAAAACAATTTTAATTACGACCGTCAACCTTATAATGATTAATAACACAGAAGAACATAATAGAAGAACACTAGGAGTCTAGGAGACATGGAATGTCCTCCAGGTACTCAGCTATCTACGTTCTTCTTAATGTTTAATTAAACTGATAACTGATTTTGTCAAGATTTTTAATTTAAAGAAAAGACTTTCTGGTGGTTCTTCTTTTGATGTAAAGTTCTGTAGTTAACCTTATAATGAAAAATAATATAGATCAACATAAAAACCAGTGGTCTGAAGGACATGGAATATCATCTATGTACTCAGATGTCACGTTACTTTAATATATTAGGAGTATGCAGATGAAAATGTACCTGGAGTGTATTCAATATCCCTCTATAACGAACTTATAATGTCCTCCAAGTACTTTTCCGTCTTCTTAATGATTTAATGTAGATGACAGTACACTTGATGGTTCTTCTTTTATTGCAAAATTTGGTAGTCAACCTTATAGCGGAAAATGATACTCAGCTACTTACTTTCTTTTTAACGATTAACTAAACTGATATGTTTATTATATTGATTATTTTAATTAAAGGAAAGATCTTCTTTAAAATAGGGCAGTGAATCCTACACTGAAAATAACAATACTTTATTCAACTGATAATGATAATTTTCTTTTGAATGATTAATGATTATTTTAATTACTAGAAATAAAGAGTTTTGTCAACATTTCTTAAATTAAAAAAAGGAGTAGATAATATTGTACCTCGAGGTACACTCATCAGTTTAATCAATTATTAAGAAGAATGTTGTTCTGTTATTTTGCATTGTAGTATCTTCTACCGAATTTTACAATGAAAGCAGAACCACAAGGGAGTCTGGGATACATGGAATGTCCTCCAGGTGCTCAGCTACTTACAGATTGATTATTTTAATTGAAGGTTATAAGAGATTTTGATGATCCTTTGGTGGTTCGATAGACAACTCTATAATGGAAGGCTGCCACGCGTTTCATACCCAAAACATCAACCACAATATGCTGTGCCGTTCCATATGCAATGACAAGTTCACTAGACACCTCTCTTAAGCTGGTATGACGATTTTCAAGCACCATTTCTTTCACTTTCTTCACGTTTTCATCGGTGTTCGATGTCGATTGACGTCCTGAACGACACTCGTATGCTCTTGTTTTTTCGCGAAATGCTTTTTGCAACATTTTCAGTGCATCGGCAGACGAAATTTCATTCGCAACACAAAATTTCAAACAAACTCTTTGTTCAACAAAATTATCCATTGACTGATGTAAACAAACGCCAGGCAGATACTAATGATCGGATGGCACTAAAACCTGACAGACGTGCGTCTTAAGGTCGTATCAACATAAGAAAAAAAATAATAATAAATAAATAAACCGGTTCCCGTATGCACGGTACGTTTAAATAAAAAAATCCCCGTACTTTCTGATCATAGGGTTTATTTAATCTTGAAAATGAACACGTTGATATAATGTAATGTCCGGTAGTCAAACCTTTAATGAAAAATAACTTACATCGACAGACCACTGGTCTGAAGGACATGGAATGTCCTCTATACACTTCAATAAATTGATACATTTAATACTTTTATATGAACAATTATTGATAGAAATAAAGGTGACAATTCCATGTCCCCCTCCCCGGCGATCCCCTATACTGAACGTGGAATGTCCAGCAGTTACATTTTCATCATTGTACCCCTTTTCTGTTGATGATTCTTAAAATATAAATTACGGTACTCAACCCTATAAAGAACAATAATGCAGAAGAACGTAATAAAAGAACACCGGGAGGTCTGGGACCATGAAATGTCCTGCAGGTTTTCAGTTATCTACGTTATTCTTAATGATTTAATGTAGATGACAGTGTACTTGATGGTTCTTCTTTTGATTATTTCAATAATATTTTAATTGAAGAAAAGAAAAGGACATGAAATATCCTCTATATACCGATAATTCCCTATAATGGACATGAAATGTTCTCCAGGTATTTTTTGATTGATCAACCTTTTTAGTTGATTTTTCTTTTATTATAAAATATGGTAGTATTTAAAGGGGTCTGGAACCATGGAATGTCCTCCAAGTACTCATTTATATACGTTCTTCTTTATGATTTAAATTAAGCGTGAAACCAAGTTCGTTATATTGATTAATTTAATTGTTAAAAATGAAGAGTTTTTTAAAGATAATATTCGGTAGTCAACACTATAATGGACAATAATACAAAATAAAAGAGAGAAAAGAGTAATTCAGTTTCAACTAATTTAAAAAATACAAAGAATTTTGACAAGATTTTTAATTTTAAAAAGGAGTATATAAAATCTGGTAGTTCCTTTTTTATTTTAAAGTTCTGCACACCACCCTGCAATGGCTAATTATACAGAACAATATAATATAATAGAAGAACACTTTGTGGATCTGGGAGACACGGAAAGTCCTCCAGATGCTCAACTACCTCTCTCGTTTTTAATGATTAATTAAACTGATACGTTCATTATATTGATTATTTTAATTGATAGTAATAGATTTTTTTTAAAAGACTATTCCGTATCCTTCAGACCTCCTGGTGGTTTTACTTTTATTGTAAAATACGGCAGTGAATCCCCCAGACCTCCTGGTGATTCTTTTTTTTTGTAAAATTTGGTAGTCAACTTTGTGTAGTGGAAAACAGCATGAAATATAATACAGAACAACATCAATTAATTAATTAATTTTTAATTGTTTGATTCAACTGACACATTCGTCTTATTAATTATTTAAACTGATAAAAATAGAGTTTTGCGAAGATTTTTTTTTAATTTAAAAAAGGAATAAATAGACCTTATAATACATAATAATACAAAAGATTATAGAACACTAGGAGATTTCAGAAACATGGAATGGCCTTCAGTAACTCAGTTACTTACGTTCTTTTTAATGATTAATTCAACTGATACTTTTCTTAACTCGTATGAATAAAAAGTATTGCCAAGAACTTAAACAATGACTACGTAGATGACAATGTACCTGGAGAAAATAACAGAATAATTTAAATGTATAATGCTACGGATCTAGGAGACAACGAATATCAGCCAGGTACTACGGTACTACCTACGTTCTCCTTAATGATTATTGAAACTGATACGTTATTTAAATTATTTTAACTGGAGGAAATTAAAAAAAAAAATTCTAGACTATTATAAATAGGAATACGTAGATGACAATGTACCTAAAGTACATTCCCTATCTCTCAAAACTCCTGGTGGTACTATTTTTATTATAAAATAGGGTTGTTGAATTCATCTTATTAATTATTTTAACTGCTAGAAAATAAGAAGCTTTACAAGGGGATCTACGTTCTTCTTAACGACTAACTCAACTGATACGTTCATTATATTGATGGTGGTTCTTTTATTGTAAATTAGAGTTTTGAACCCTTTAATGGAAAAAAACAGATAGACATTTATTTATAATACATTTTTTTTTACTTAAAGAAGGAGTATGTAGATGGCCCTCTGTTGGTTTTTCTACGCTCTGATAGTTCATTATATTGATTATTTTAATTGCCACAAATAAAGATTTTTTTTAATTTATACACCCTCTGGTGGTTCTTCTTTTATTATAAAATTCAGAGATCACTTAATTAATTAATTTATTATTAATTATTTAATTCTATTGATAGGATCTTATAAATTAAAGTGATAAAAATAGAGTTTTGCTTAACTTAACTTTAACTTAATAAAGTTGTGAAGGTTTTTCTTTAGTAAAATACGATAGTCAACCTTGCAATAGGCATGGAATGTTCTCCAGGTACTTAGCTACTTACAGTTTACTAAATGATTAATCAAACTGATACGTACATTATATTGATTATTTTAAGGTTATAAGGGATTTTGAAGGTCATCTGGTGGTTCTTCTTTTGATGCATATATATAATATGTAAAATAACATACAATAACATAAAAGTAGGATACCAGGGGAACTGAATATATCCTTCAGATACTCAAATGTCTATGATACTTTAATAAATTGATTCATTTGATACGTTTATATGAACAATTACTCATATAAATAAAGAGTCTTGTCAACAGGATTTCGTGTCCCTAGACCCTTGGTGACTGTTCTTATGATGGACAGCAATATAGAACATAAAGAACACCAGGTCTATCTACGGTTTTTTTTTAGAAATAAAGAGTGTTGTCGAGGTTTTTTAATTTTAAAATGACAGTGTACCTGGAGGACATTCCATATCCCTCACACCTTTGGTGAAATTCGGTAGTCAACTCTCTATTATGGAAAATAACATGGAATATAATACAGAACAACATTAATTAAACACGTTCACGTTCATCTTATTAATTATTTTAACAATTAAAAATAAAGTTTTGATACCCCTGGTGGTTTTTCCTTAATTATAAATTACGATAGTCAACCCTATAATGGACAATGCAGAAGAACACCAGGGGGGCTAAGAAACATGGAATATCTGCATATTTCTTAATGATGAATTCAAATGATACGTTCGTTGCATTGGTTGTTTTAAATGAAGGATATTAAGAATTTTGTGATTATTTTTAATTTAAATGTACCCTTAAACTATCTGATGGTTCTTATTAATGATTAACTAAACTGATGAGTGAATCCTATAACAAAAAGTAATATAGAACTTTATTTATTTAATTTCTAAATGTTTGATTCAAATGATATGTTCAAGAGTTTTGAGAAGATTTTTTGAATTTAAAAAAAGTATCTAGATGACACCCTTATGCTTTTTCTTTTTTCTTATAATGGACAATAATACAAAAGATTATTAAAGAATACCAGGAGGGACATGAAATATCCTCCGGGTATTTATTAATGATTTAATGCAGATAATGGTGCACCTGGAAGGGTGTCCTCCAAACCCTCTTCTTTTATTGTAAAATTTGGAAATCAACCATAGAGCGTTTCTGGTTCTTCTTTTGATGTAAAGTTCTGCTGTCAACCTTATAATAAAACATAACAGATCAACATAAAAATGTGTTACCAGTGGTCTGAAGGACATGGAATATCATCTATGTACTCAAATGACACGATACTTTAATATATTAGGAGTATGGAGATGAAAATGTACCTGGAGTGTATTCAAGTACTTTTCCATCTTCTTAATGATTTAATATAGATGATAGTGTACTTGATGGTTCTTCTTTTATTGCAAAATTTGACAGTCAACCTTATAGCGGAAATTAATAGAATAACAGAAATGCAGAACCCCAGGGGACCTGGGAGACATTCTTTTTGACGATTAAGTAAACTGATATGTTTATTATATTGATTATTTTAATTACGTTAATGGTTCGGTCGTAGATTCTCCTAACTGCTTCTGTCAATTCCCTATCTCCCGATCTTCTCTCAAGTGTCTCCCACATTTGCTGTCTTGGTACCTT
>JAUIMW010002116.1:0-11203 GCA_033557785.1 Enochrus cinctus | reverse complement strand
TAAAAAGAATTTTAGATCAGTTGTAAAGGTTATTGGAATTTATGGAACACCAGAAAGAAGATTTGCAGTGATAGTGAATTGGTGTCAGTGGCAAGTTTACAGTTAATGAGCAAAGTGGAGTGACTAGGAAGGTAATATAATATTAATATGATAAATCTTTTGCTCTTTTACATGTAGCGGAAATTAATTCGTAAGATATAACGGACGGGAATTAATTTAATATGAAGGCAACATGCATGGTACATAAAATCACAAATAGAAATTAAAATCTAAAATTAAAAGTTTTAGCGGATACACATGCAAACAGTCGTGAGGGCTCATCAATCACATTCGGTTAAAAACCTCCTGTATATGAACATCAATCATTTCAGCTACACGACGACTACAGGCCGTTCGTTTGCTTTGCTCAGTGCCCAGGGTCTGTTCTTGCTGAAGAAAAGACCACTGAATAAAAATGTAGCAGTAACCTTAGCACCTTTCCTTCCTTATCGCATTTATTCATTCACATAAATTAATTTTCTTTACGACTCATAAAAATGTTATCAGGAAACCCATTAAAAATTTGTCGAACATAATTCGATGCAGCATTCCACCATGAGAAGTGACCTAGCAAAGACATCCAAACGCACCCTCCCACCCTACGACCAACAAACGTAATTTGTGCTTCTATCCATTACAAAACTATAAATAATTAAAAAGTTTATTAAATCCCTCCAACCCTCCTGTCCTGGAGGAGCTTTCCATTCAGAAAGCCGCGACACAATGAAAGAACAGCGCCGAAAGAGGCAACGACACCTCGAATGAAGTAGGGAAACACCACGTGACTGGGCGGCTACTTCACAAAGTTGGCGGTGGATGATAAAAGACATACGTCCTGCAGCCCCACTACGCATGTCGGGGGTTCACTTACTACGTCTCGGGGTAAACGAGAGGTACGCTGGAGGATCGATTCCACTTTTATTTCGGGTGAAATTTTCAAAGTGTCGAGAGAACTTCAAACACAGTTAATTACTCAAAATGTCACCTTGAATTAATGCAGATCGGCTACAAAGACGAACGGACGGTTTATTTCACATCTGGAGTACCGGGGGGTGATGGGGGGTGGCGACACGTGCCCTTTTTAAACTCCTATTTTATATGCTAAATATATCGTTTTTTGAAATTAATCGTTCGATGGAGTTGTTTCTTTTACCCCGAACAAAGGGCGCATATAATGAAACGAAGGGGCTGTTCACTCAACTCTTTACAAATTATTATTGTAAACAAGATGTATCTAACTATTTCTTGCAAGAGATATTTTTGTATAATTATTTCTATTATACAAGACGTACATCCTTTGATCTTACCTTTCGTCGAATAATGAGAAAAACACCTCTTTGTTACTTCTAATGATTACTTATTATCTAACGCCGAAAACCTCCTGCAGCTCAGGGCGAAAAACGTGCACCTTTCTTAGTTGTTCACCTGGAAATAACAATACAACGCACGTATCTTACTAGAGTGAGAAGTAATTGTACCAATTTTTATAAAAGGTGGCCACTACTGAACACTAAACTACAGGTTCCTCCATCAATTGGAATACGAAGAAGAACACCAGGATGCATAATCAAAAGGAGAGATCCCAAAGAGTCAAGCCATTCATGAAGGCAGCTGTATTTTCATCAGAAACGACAGTATTTTCCCATTTTGGATACGTTGCCTCATTCAAATACATAGGATAAAGACATATTTTTTTCTAAATAACATATTCACATTGTTGATAAACCTGTTCACTATTTCCATACATACATTTTTCATAGTTATATATTATTTAAAATATTCTGCTTGTCTTTTCGTTAGTTCCATTCAATCTTCGATTTTTTCATGTGTATATTTAAAAAGTTCTCTTCCTTCTCTATTAAAAGTTTTATATATAAAAATCTTTTAAATATCTTCTCCTATTGACCTTCTTTTCTTGTTCCCATATATCCAATTAATATATGTCTTCTAACTAGACGCACTGCTAGGAGTTGTGTCCATAAAAGCGACCAAGTCCTAATATCACAATGCCATTTAATCACTTAAGGATGAAATTCATAGTTTCCTGAATTGTAAAATCAATGAATTACTTACAACCGAAGAAATATCCTCAGTGCAGCCACTTTCGATGTCGATGTGACTGGGCTACAGGACCAACAGCTCAATGACGTTGTGTTGGACATATTCAGGATTCAGCATGATGAAAACTACGGCCTCAGAGTATTCCTGACTTTACATGAGCCTCAAGGATTCATCCTTGAATCTCCCGCTAAACATCGACACCGAAGTTGTACTGTATGCAGGTGATTCATCAACAGTATGTATTCCATAGAAGAAGAACTAAAATTGTTTAAGAGTGTCAGTAGCGAATACATTAGACCAGCTAAAACTTTGTTTGAATGAGCATCAACTAACCATAAACATGGAAAAGACAAAATTAGTGATATTTAAAACATCAAATAACAGATACTGATTCAATTCAATTTTTGATATCTTCTTTGCTTGGTATACTATAATATTATAAGGGTAACAAGCCAGCGAAGCTGCTATCAAAAAAACTAGAAAACGAGGAGCGAAGCTGCGAGTATACGCAGCTATAATATTAAAAGAGTAACAGGCCAGCGAAGCTGCTATCAAAAAACTAGAAAGGGAGGGCTTGCCCGAGTCAGCGATCAGTGAAGCTGCGAGCATATACAGCCATAAAATTAGAAGAGTACTGGCCAGCAAAGCTGCTATCAAAAAACTAAAAAGCAAGGGCTTGTCCGAGTCAGCGAGCAGTGAAACTGTGAGCATACGCAGTTATATATTTAGGCAATTAAAACCAAGCAAAGCAGATATTTAAACCAATTGTTAAATCAAATTTCTAGTATTATAGCTGCATATGCTCGCAGCATCGCTGCTCGCTGACTCGGGCAAGCCCTCGCTTTATAGTTTTTGATAGCAGCTTCGCTGGTCTGTACCTTTCTAGTATTATAGCTGCATATGCTCGCAGCTTCGCCGCTCGCTCACTCGGGCAAGCCCTTGCATTTTAATTTTTGACAACAGCTTCGCTGGCCTGTACTCTTCTAATTTAAAGGCTGTATATGCTTGCAGTTTTACTGCTCCCTAACTCGGGCAAGTCTTTACTTTATAGTTTTTTGGTAACAGTAGTATTATAGTTGCGTATGTTCGCAGCTTCGCTGCTCGCTTTCTAGATTTTTAATAGCAATTTCGCTGACTTGTACCCTTCTAGTATTAGAGCTGTATATTGTCATGGATTAGGGTTAGCCAAAAGAGGAGGCCATCCTGCCTCTTAGTTTTCTGTTTATGAACCCCATGTCCACTTTTTGTTGACAATATGCTCGCAGTTTCGCTGCTCGCTGAATCGGGAAAGCCCTCGCTTTCTAATTTTTTGATAACAGTTTTGCTGACCTGTACCTTTCTAATATTATAACTGCATATACTCGCAGCTTGGCTGCTCGCTTTCTAGTTTCTCGATAACAGTTTCGCTGGCTTCTACACTTTTAGTATTATAGCTGCGTATGGTTTCATTGGCCTGTACTCTTCTAGTATTACATCTGCGTGTGCTTGCAGCTTCGCCGCTCGCTTTCTAATTTTTTAATTGCAGATTCGCTTGCATATACTCTTCTAATTTTATAACTGTATGTGCTCGCAGCTTCGCTGCTCGCTGACTCGGGCAAGCCCTCGCTTTCTGGTTTTTTGATAACAGCTTCGCTGACCTGTACCTTTCTAAAATTATAACTGCATATACTCGCTGCTTCGCTGCTCGCTTTCTAGTTTTTTAATTGCAGATTCGCTGGCCTATACTCTTCTAATTTTATAGCTGTATATGCTCACAGCTTCACTGCTCGTTGACTCGGGCAAGCCCTCGCTTTTTAGGTTTTTTGATAGCAATTTCACAAGCCTGTACCCTTCTAGTATAAGAGCTGTATATGCTCGCAGCTTCGCTGACTCGAGCAAACCCTCGCTTTCTAATTATTTGATAACAGCTTCGCTGACCTGTACCTTTCTAAAATTATAACTGCATATACTCGCTGCTTCGCTGCTCGCTTTCTAGTTTTTTAATTGCAGATTTGCTGGCCTATACTCTTCTAATTTTATAGCTGTATATGCTCACAGCTTTACTGTTCGCTGACTCGGGCAAGCCCTCGCTTTCTGGGTTTTTTGATAGCAATTTCACAATACCCTTCTAGTATAGGAGCTGTATATGCTCGCAGCTTCGCTGCTCGTTGACTCGAGCAAGCCCTCGCTTTCTAATTTTTTGATAACAGCTTCGTTGACCTGTACCTTTCTAAAATTATAACTGCATATACTCGCTGCTTAGCTGCTCGCTTTCTAGTTTTTTAATTGCAGATTCGCCGGCCTATACTCTTCTAATTTTATAGCTGTATATGCTCACAGCTTCACTGCTCGCTGTATAGGAGCTAGATATGCTCGCAGCTTCGCTACTCGTTGACTCGAGCAAGCCCTCAATTTCTAATTTTTTGATAACAGCTTCACTGACCTCTACCTTTCTAATATTATAACTGCAGCTTCGCTGCTCGCTTTCTAGTTTATTTTATAGCTGTTTATGCTCGCAGATTCGCTGCTCGCCGACACGGGCAAAACTTTGCTTTTTAGTTTTTTTAATAGCAGCTTCGCTGGTCTGTACCCTTCTAGTATTAAAGCTGTATATGCTCGCAGTTTCACTGCTCGCTGACTGGGGCAAGCTCTCGCTTTTTAGTTCTTTTTAATAGCAGCTTCCCTGGCCTACACCTTTTTGGTATTAGGCAAACCCTCGCAACTATAATACTAGAAGGGTACAGACTAACGAAGCTATTATCAAAAAACTATAAAGTGATGGTTTGCCCGAGTCAGCGAGCAGCAAAACTGCGAGCATGTACATCTTTAATGCTAAAAGGGTACAGACAAGCGAAGCTGTTATCAAAAAACTAGAGAGCGAAAATTGCGAGCATATACAACTATAATACTAGAAGTGTACAGGCGAAGCTGCTATAAGAAAACTAGATAGCGAGGGCTTGCCCGAGCCAGCGAGCAGCAAAGCTGCGAGCATATGTAGCTATAATATTAAAAGCATATACAGCTATAAAATTAGAAGAGTAGAGACCATAGAAGCTGCTATCAAAAAACTATAAAGCGAAGGCCTACCCGAGCCAGCGACCAGCGAAGCTGCGAGCATATACAGCTTTAAAATTAGAAGAGTAGAGGCCAGCGAAGCTGCTATCAAAAACAAGAAGCTGCTATCAAAAACCTAGAAAGCAAGGGCTTGCCCGAGAAAAGTAGAGGCCAGTGAAGCTGCAATCAAAAACTAGAACCTGCAATCAAAAAACTAGAAAGCGAGGATTTGCCTGTCAGCGAACAGCGAAGCTGCGAGCATATGCAACTATATTAGAAGCTACAGGCCAGCGAAGTTGCTATTAAAAAACTAGTAAGCGGCTTGCCTGAGACAGCGAGCAGTGAAGCTGTGAGCATATGCAGCTATATAATTAGGAGGGTAAAGAGTACTAGAAGTAGTTAATATCTATCGCTGAATATTTGGTGGAAATCGAAGAAGTTTACATCACAATTTTAAAAATTAATAAAGTAATAAAAGTACTTAGTTGGAGTTGGAGTACCGAAAGGACATTCCATGTTCCTCCAGAAACTTGGTGGTCTCCCTTACGTTGTTTTTAAATCAATTGATTTTACGTTGAAAGAAAGTTACATCACAGAAGGTGTGATGGTCTTACTGTATGGAAGCTACTTATAAGATGTACGTAGATGATGGAGTACCTGGAGGACATTCTTGATATGATAAAAGTAAATATAAATTTTTAGATTAGACAGAAGATAAATGGTGTTGCATGTGAAACACAGGTTGCTGTTTTCAAAATCTCGCACTCACTCACAGCCCTGTTTTTGTTGCTTATATTCTTACTGATTAAAACTGTTTAAAAACGAAATACCTGAAGAACGTTCCATGCTCTCTCATCTTATGTTTTTAGTCGATGCCAATATAAGGATGTTTATTGGAATGGAGAACCTGGACGGAGAACTTTGTGTCATGAAAATGAATATTTGTTTCTTAGAGAACCTTAACAGACGCACAAGTCCGATACGTTGACTGCTGCCAACATGATTAGTCAGCAGAAACTGTTGAGTCGTTCTCCAAGGGATATTTTTGAAAGCAAGAGAAAATGATTTATTTCTATAACGTATAAGTTCAGTAAATAAATAAAAAAGTGTCACATTTTTTGTTCTCAATCAGATAGTAGTTGTTCTGTTATCTGAGTCCACAGCAGAAACTGAAGGCTTGCCCGAGTCAGCGAACAGCGAAGCTGCGAACATATACAGCTATAAAGTTAGAAGAGTAGAGGCCAGCGAATCTGCTATCAAAAACTAGAAGCTGCTATCAAAAACCTAGAAAGCAGGAGCTTGCCCGAGTCATCGAGCAGCGAAGCTGTGAGCATATACAGCTATAAAATAAAAAAAGTAGAGGCCAGCGAAGGTGCAATCAAAAACTAGAACTTGCTATCAAAAAACTAGAAAGCGAGGATTTGCTCGAGTCAGCGAGCAGCAAAGTTGCGAGCATATGCAGCTATAATATTAAAAGGGTAACAGGCCAGCGAAGCTGCTATCAAAAAAACTAGTTAGCGAGGGCTTGCCGGAGTCAGCGAGCAGCGAAGCTGCGAGCATATGCAGCTATATTAGAAGGTACAGGCCAGCGAAGTTTCTATCAAAAAATTAGAAAGCGAGCAGCGAAGCTGCGAGCATATACAGCTATAAAATTAGAAGAGTACAGGCCAACGAAGCTGCTATCAAAAAACTATAAAGTGAAGACTTTCCCGAGTCAACGAGAAGCGAAGCTGCAAAGCTATACAATTATAATACTAGAAAGGTACAGACCAGCGAAGCTGCTATCAAAAAACTAAAAAGCGAGGGTTAGCCCGAGTCAGCGAGCAGCGAAGCTGCAAGCATGTACAGCTTTGATACTAGAAGGATACAGGCCAGTGAAACTGCTATTAAAAAACTATAAAGCGAGCAGCGAAGATGCGGGCATATGCAGCTCTGACACTAGAAGGGTACAGAAACTAGAAAACGAGGGCTTGCTCGAGTCAGCAAGCATATACAGCTATAAAATTAGAAGAGTACAGGCTAGCGAAGCTGCTATCAAAAAACTATAAAGCTTAGACTTGCCCGAGTCAGGGAGCAGTGAAGCTGCGAGCATCAACGGCTCTAATACTAAAAAGATACAAGCCAGCGAAATTGCTATTAAATATCTAGAAAGCGAGCAGCGAAGCTGCGAACATACGTAGCTATAATTCTAGAAGGGTACAGGCCAACGAAGCCATCCGCAGTTATCACACTTAAAGGGTAGAGGCCAGCAAAATTGCTATCAAAAAAATTAGAAAGTGAGCAGCGAATCTGCGAGCATATGCAGTTTTGATACTAGAAAGATACAGGCCAGCGAAGCTGCTATCAAAAAATTAGAAAGCGAGCAGCGAAACTGCGAGCATATACAGCTCTAATACTAGAAGGGTATAGGCCAGCGAAACTTCTATTAAAAAGCTAGAAAGTGAGCAGCGACGTTTCAAGCACATACAGCCCTAATACTAGAAGGGCACAGGCCAGCGAAGCTGCAGTAAAAAAAACTAGAAAGCTTTAATATTAGAATGTTACTGGCCATCGAAGCTGCTATCAAAAAACTAGAAAGCGAGCAGCGAAGCTGCGAGCATACGCAGCTATAATACTATAAGGCTACTAGCCAGCGAAGTTGCAATAAAATAAACTAGAAAGCTTTAATATAAGAAGAATATTTACAGTACAGCGAAGCTGCTATCAAAAAACTAGAAAACGAGGGCTTGCCCGAGTCAACGAGCAGCGAAGATGCGAGCATACGCTTTGTAGCTGCGTAAGCTGGCGCAAAAGTAATTTTTGCAGATGGCGCCAAATGTCAATGTGCTTTGACATTTATGAATAAGTTGTCAACAAGCCATTAAGCGATACACACTTCAAGAACGTGAATTTATTGTTGCTGCTTATCTGACAAATTTTCAGCCTGCTATTTTAACGCAACGTGAATTTCGTCGTCGTTTTCCCTGTCGTCGTGTTCCATTTGCTCAAATTTGCTCAGCGTTTGGCTGAGTACCTCGTGTAAATTAGGTCCACTGCAGATGTCATAAGAAGTAGCCGACCTTGCAACGCTTGTTCGAATAATAACATAAAACTAGATAGTTATAATATTAGAAGGGTAGAGGCCAGCGAAGCTGCTATCAAAAAATTAGAAAACGAGGGCTTGCCCGAGTCAGCGAGCAGCGAAGCTGCGAGCATATGCAGCTATAAAATTAGAAGAGTAGAGGTCAGCGAAGCTGCTATCAAAAAACTAGAAAACGAGGGCTTGCCCGAGTCAGCGAGCGTACATAACTATAATACTAGAAGGTTACAGGTCAGCGAAGCTGCTATCAAAAAACTAGAAAACGAAGGCTTACCCGAGTCAGCGAGCAGCGAAGCTGCGAGCATATGCATCTATAAAATTAGAAGAGTAGAGGCCAGCGAAGCTGCTTACAAAAAACTAAAAAATGAGGGCTTGCCCGAGTCAGCGAGCAGCAAAACTGCGAGCATATGCAGCTACAAAATTAGAAGAGTAGAGGCCAGCGAAGCTGCTATCAAAAAACTATAAAATGAGGGCTTGCCCGAGTCAGCGAGCAGCGAAGCTGCGAGCGTACACAGCTATAAAATTAGAAGAGTACATGCCAGCGAAGCTTCTATCAACAAACTATAAGGCGAGGGCTTGCCCCAGTCAGCGAGCAGCCAAGCTGTGAGCATATACAACTATAAAATTAAAAGAGTACAAACCAGCGAAGCTGCTATCAACAAACTATAAAGCGAGGGCTTGCCCGAGTCAGCGAGCAGCGAAGCTGCGAGCATTGACAGCTCTAATACTAGAAAGTTACAGACCAGCGAAGCTGCTATCAAAAATATCTTGCCCGAGTCGGCGAGCAGCGAAGCTGTGAGTATATGCAGCTTTAAAATTAGGAAGAGTACAGGCCAGCTATTAAAAATTAAAAAGCTATTAAAAATCTAGAAAGTGGGCTGCGAACATACGCAACTATAATTTTAGAAGGGTACAGGACAGCAAAACTGTTATCAAAAAAGTAGAATGCGAAAGTTGGGACCACATACAACTATAATATTAGAAGGGTACAGGCCATTGAAGCTGCCATAAAAAAAGTAAAAAGCGAGTCAGCGAGTAGCGAAGCTGCCAGCATATACAGCTAGAATACTAGAAAGGTACAGGCCAGCGAAACTGCCATTAAAAATCTAGAAAGCGGGCAGCGAAGCTGCGAGAATACGCAGCTATAATACTAAAAGGGTACAGGCCAGCCAAAAATAAACTAGAATGCGAAAGTTGCGAGCATATACATTTATTATACATATATAATACTAGAAGGGTACAGGCCAGCGAAACTGCTTTTAAAAAACTAGAAAGCGAGCAGTGAAGCTGCGAGCATACGCAGCTGTAATGCTAGAAATGTACAGGCCAACGAAGCTGCTATCAAAAAATTAGGAAGTGAGGGCTTGCCCGAGTCAGCGAGCAGCGAAGCTGCGAGCATCAACAGTTCTAATACTAGAAAGCAGCTTCGCTGACCTGTACTCTTCTAGTATTATAGTTGTAAATGCTCGCAACTTTTACTATATAGTTTTTTATAACTTCTAGAATTATAGCTGCGGATGTTTGCAGCTTCGCTGCCCCCTTACTAGATTTTTAATAGCAATTTCTCTGGCTTGTACAAGTACAATATAAATTCAATAAAAAAATACAATATGCTATTACCTAAAAAAAATAAAAAAGAAAGTGCACATTCTAAACAAATGAGACATGAGACATTTATCACAGCAGTATAGCTCTTAATGTTCTTTTAAATAATGGAAGTGTTATCGAAAATAGATCTATATCGTGCCGGTAGGACACTCTTGTAATTGGTGAGTTGGCGCTTGCATTCGTTCTAGAAACTGCCACATACAGTTCATAATTCATATTCCTAAGGTCCTTAGGTGCCACTCGAACCCCAAAAGATCCCAACAAATATGAGGAGTCGTATATATTATTAAATAATTGAGATCACGCCGTGCACTCAAGGATAAAACACCATAGTGTCTGTAGCTCTGCAGGTAAGTGAGGTCATACATTTTGAATTTTAGATTCAGATAGCGTATAAATGTTTTTTGAATCTTTTCAAGTCTTGTAATATGGAATGTATATTGGGGTTTCCAGGCTACTGTGCAGTGCTCTAGTACAAGTTGTCTCATTGTGTTTATCGAAAGAAAGCTTATTATCGAATTTATAAGTAAAATTGCTATATATAGACCTTCTACTGAATGTTATAACGATATTTATTTAAGTTCAGATGCAAGTTTATTGAGGTTTTCTTGCAACACTATGGAATCGCCGTCGCTGGAAACTATGCGAAAAATTTTGAAGTCATCAGCATAAAGCAGGAATCGGACATATGTATAAGATAAAAAATAGCGGTTCGAGATGATTGTTCTGCGCTACCCCTGATGTTAACGGTCTGAAAGTAGAAGTATAGCCAGCTACTGAGACAGCCTGATATCTGTTCTGTATGTAGGACTCAACCCATCTCAAAAGTGACTCATGTATACCGAGTGATTCCAGTTTTAGAAGTAGTCTAGTATGGCAGATCTTGTCGAATGCCTTACTGAAATCCTTATATATACTGTCATCCTGTACTCCACCCTCAACCGACTCTAAAAGATATTGAGAGTACTCAACCAAATTGGTTTCAACCGAACGACCAGCAAAAAATCCATGCTGCTGAGGTATTATTACGTTTTTGAATTCACTAAAAAAGTACTTATATATAAAGTTTTTCAAATAGTTTCGCAAAAGCCGACAAGAGAGAAATAGGCCAGTGGTTTGTAACAGATGTTTTATCGCCAGACTTGAAGATAGGTACAACGTGTGCTCTCTTCCAGACTTCAGTAAATTGTACCTCTCTTAAAGACTTCTAGATTTTTCTTCCAGGTTATAGGTTGGCATCACAAGAGAAACAAACGAACAAAGTAAAATGTGTGCGTTGTGTTGCACAAATAGAAAAAAACGGTCGTTTCAATGAATAAAATAAATGCAAGCAATTTAAAGGTTGATCCTGGACAATTTTATCAAACTGGTCGTTCTAACCGT
>JAUIMW010002115.1:0-11204 GCA_033557785.1 Enochrus cinctus | reverse complement strand
ATACTCCACTACAAATTATTATATTACCCAACCACTTCTTACTACTACTTCCTCCTTCTGTTATGTTCTACTTATCTGCTGCCACTTTGCTTAACTACTCGTACACTCAAACGTTATTATATCTATATTTATTATCTATTATTTTATTGTAAATAAATTTTTTTTTACTTAATTAGAAGTATGTAGAAAACAGTGCACCTGGAGGACATTCCATGTTCTCCAAATACCCTAATGGTCCTGCTTTCTACGTACGCCAAAAAATCCTAATAACACTCTTCATTTCTTCAAGTTTAATCAACTATTAAGAAGAGTGTAGTTTTCTGAATACCTGGAGGACATTCCATGTCCCCCAGACCCTCTGGTGGTCCTTTTTTTATGTTGTTTTTTTCTCTATGTTAATAAAGAAAAGTTTACTGAATTCAAACATTAAAAAAAGATCACCAGGGAGTCTGGAGGACATGGAATGTCCTCTAGGTGTACTGCTTTGTTTGTTATTTATAGATGGTTATGATATTTTACTCTCTACACAGTTGGGCTTTAGACAGGGATACAGCTGTGCCAGCTCACTTTTAGGTGTTTCGGATGATATTTTAAGGGCTTCTGACAATAAATTTACAACTATATTGGTCTTACTTGATTACTCGAAAGCATTCGATACTATTAACCATGACCTGCTCTTATCTATTCTCCATTTTATTGGTCTTTGTGAATCTGCAATCTCCCTCTTTAATGACTGTTAAAATTTCTAATAAATTCTCAAGGTCTACAGTGGTTAAGTTTGAAGTCCCTCAGGGTTCCGTTTTAGGACCAGTTTTGTTTTCAATATATACTTGTAACTTTTTTCTGTCCTGCGGCACTGTAAGTACCATCTTT
Source organism: Enochrus cinctus (assembly GCA_033557785.1). NCBI lineage: Eukaryota > Metazoa > Arthropoda > Insecta > Coleoptera > Hydrophilidae > Enochrus > Enochrus cinctus. The sequence continues at coordinate 10,331 of JAUIMW010002115.1, read as the reverse complement.
AGGCCGACGACACTCAGCTTTATTACTCTTTCCCCTCCGAACAGCCAAGCACTGCTGCTGTGAGAGTCAATTCTGACCTCGACAGATTATCTTTGAATTCTGTAAGGCATTGCCTCCAGCTTAATCCTTTAAAGTCGCAGATTATGGTCTTTGGTGGCCAGTCACTACTTTAGATGCCAAATATTGAATTGAATGGCAGTGTTCTTCGTTTTTCTTCTACACGTAAGAATTTGGTAAACATTTTTGATACGACATTGAGATTTAAGCCGTGCGTCACCAAACTAGTTCGTACATCATTCTGTATGTTGAAGTCACTCTACGCCAACAAGCAATATTGAATAGACGTATGAGACTGCTGTTGCGTGATTCCTTAATCTTGCTATGCTGCTATTGATTCCGTTAGAATCCAGAGTTCAAAATGCCTGTTTACGTTTTGCATTTTCTCTGCGTAAAAGGAATCATGTTTCTCATACCTTCAGCTTGGCTGGATGGCTTAATATGTGTGATATGCGTGTTTTACATTCGGTTTGCTTCTTTCACAAGGCTATAACGTCATAGAAACCTCCCTATTTGTACAACAAGATTACCTTCAGAACCGATGTACACAATTTGAATCTACGATACAGAGGTAAGATTGACGTACTTAGACATAAAACCATTTATTTATTCGCTCTTTTATGACTATTTACATTGTTAATATTCTGATTACTTAGAGGACATTTTATGTGACTCCTTAGTGGTCTTTATTTTATTGTTTAAATTCGTTGAAAATTCCTTTATTGAAAGAGAATAAAAACAAAATAAAAGAAGAACTACCAGGGAGTATGAGAGACATAAAATATCTTCCAGGTGCACTGTTTTCTACGTACTTCTAATAAAGTCGAAAAATCCAAATAACACACTTTATTTCTTTAAGTTTAATCAACTATTAAGAAAAGTATAGTTTGCTGAATACTTGGAGGACATTCCATGTCCTCCCCAACTCCTTGGTGGTTTTTATTTTATTGTTTAAGTTCACTTAACATTTTTTTATTGAAACAGAGTAAAAATAATATAAACGAAAAAGCAACTGGGGGACATGGAATCTACGTAGACCTAATTACGTCTAAAAATTTTGAAAACATTCTTCATTTCTTCATGTTTAATCAACTATTAAAAAGAGTGTAGTTTGCAGAATACCTAAAGGACATTCCATGTTCCCAAATGGAATGTCCTCCAGTTATTCGAAAAAGAGTGTAAATTGCTAAATACCTGGAGGACATTTCATGTTCTCCAGACAACCTGGTAGTTCTTCTTTTATAGTTTAAACTCAGTAAATATCCCTTTATTGAAATGGAGTAAAAACAACAAAAAAGGGAGTCTGGGAGACATGGAATGTCCTCCAGGTATTCAGAAAACTACTCTCTCTTTAATAGTTGATTTAATTTGAAGAAATAAAGAATGTTATTAGGATATTTGAGTACAATTGGGAGTACATAGATAACAGCATATTTGGAAGACATTTCATAAACTTTCAGAATTCCTAGTAGCTACTTTCTACTAGGTAAAAAAGGAGCACCAGGAAGTCTGGAGAATATGAAATGTCCTTCAAATACTTTGTAAACTAAACTTTTCTCAACAGTTGATTAAACTTAAAACTTAAAAAAATGAAGAATGTTATTAAAATTGTATGATTTAATTAGAAGTACGTACAAAGTAGAACACTTGAAGGATATTCCATGTCTTTCAGACCCCTTGGTGATCCTTCTTTTATTTTATTTTTATTCTATTTCAATAAAAGAATATTTATCAAGTTAAACAAATAAAATAAGGAGTACCAGGGGGTCTGGGGGACATGGAATATTCTCCAAGTATTCAGCAAACTCATCTTAATAGTTGATTAAACTTGAAGAAATAAAGTGTGTTATTTGGATTTTTTAACTTTTAACTAAAAGTACGTAGAAAGCAATGCATTTAAAAAACATTTTATGTCCTCTAAACCTCTTGGTAGTCCTTCTTTAATGTTGTTTTTACTCTGTTTTAGAATAGAATAAAAAAGAAGGATTTGAGGGGTCTGATGGATACAAAATGTCTTTTAGATATTCTGCTTTCTATGAACTTCTAATTGTGTTCAATATTGTGATAATATTCTGATTATACTCTTCATTTATACAAGTTTAACCAACTATTAAAAATAGTGTTGTTTATAGTACACTTGGAGAACATTTCGTATTCTTCAAATTGTTTGGCTTCTTCTTTTATTGTTAAAAATTAGTTAACATTCCTATGTTACGTATACAAGGCAAAAAAAGGTCCACCAGGGGGTCTAAGGATACGGAATGTCCTCCAGGTATTTAATAAATTACACTCTTTTTAATAGTTGATTAAATTTGAAAAAATAAAAAGTGTTGTCACAATATTTGGATACAATTAAAAGTATGTAGAAAACAGTGCACTTGAAGGACATTCCATATTCCCCAGATCCCCTGCTGGTTCTGGAGATGTTGACTGAATTTAAACAATATAAAGAATACCAGAGGATATGAAGGACGTGGAATGTCTTCCAGGCGCACTGTTTTCTACGTATTTCTAGTTGTCTCCAAATATCCTGACTATTAAAAAAGTTCCGTTGACAGTACATTTGAAGAACATTTCATGTCCTCCAGACTTCCTGATGTTTCCTTTTTTGTTGTTAAAAATCAATTGACAGCCTTGTGTTAAATTAGAATAAAAAACATGGTGAGATAGGACTACCAGGAGATCTAGGAAACATGGAATGTCCTCCAGATATACTGTCATTTACGTACTTCTAATTGTGTCCAAATAACCTTCAATTTTCTAAGTTTAACCAACTGTAAAGAGGAATATAATTTACAGAATACCTAGAAGAAACTCCATGCCCCCTAGTACTTCCTGGTGTTCTCTACAAACTACCCTCTTTTAATTAGTTGATTAAACTTGAAGAAATTAAAACTTTTATTTAGATATTTGGACACAATTAGAAGTATATAACTGGAGGACATGCTATATCTCGAGAACTTCAGGTCGTCCTTCTTTTGTGTTGTTTTTACTCTGTTTCAATAAATAGAACTTAAACAATAAAATAAAGACTATCAGGGGGTCTGGGGGACATGGAATGTTCTTCAGGTATTCAACGAACTACACTCTACTTAATAGTTAGTTAAATTTAAAAAAGTGAAGAGTGTTATAAGGATATTTAAACACAATTAGGAGTACATAGAAAATAATGTTTCTGAAAAAATTTTATATCGTTCAGATCCTTGATGTTCTTTTTCTTATTGTCAATATAAAAATGTTTAATAATACAACTAATTTTTTTAAATTTAACCCATTATTAATAAAAACATAGTTTGCAATACACCTAAAGAATTTACATGTTCTTTCTTTAAACATAAATGTGTAGATGTATAAAAAACAGAAGAAAAACACTAGAGGAACTGGAGGGTATGGAATGTCTTCCAAGTGCATTGTTTTTACACTTTAAATTTTAAAAATTAATAAACATCTCTATGTTAAACTTTATTAAAAAAAATAAATAAAATGAAGACAACCAGGGAATCTAGAAGTCTTCAGGTGCACAGATTCTACATATTTTTAATTATGTCTAATAAGATTCTTCATTTGTTCAAGGTTGATCAATAAAGAATAAAACGTAATTTACAATACACCTGAGGAATATAAAATATTTACGTACAAACAAATGTTTAATGGTTTTCAATAATAAAAAGAGGACCACCAGGTGATCTGGGGGACATGGAATGTTCTCCAAGTGCACTGCTATCTACACACTTCTCATTATATCCAAATATCCTGATAACACTTTGCATTTTTCCAAATTTAACAAACTATTAAAAAAGAGTATAAAATAAAATAAAGACCCCCAGGAGATCTGTGAATGGAATATCCTTCAGATAGTTGGTCATCTGCATATTCATTTTTGCTACTACATTACTTTATCTTTGAAGAGTAGTCTTAGCATTTAGTTACTAATTAGAAGTACATAAGAAGTCAAGCGCCTGAAGAACATTTTATATTCTCCAAAATTTTTAGTAGTCTTTCTTTATGTTGTTTGTTTCAATAAAAGGATATTCACTTTACGCATGAAATGTCCTCCAATTCAATAAACTATACTCTTTTTAATAGTTGATTAAATTAGGAAAAAAGAAGTATTATTAGGCTATTTAAACATAATTAGAAATACATAGATTACAATGTACCTGGAGGATATTCCATGTCCCCCCCAGATTCCTTGGTGTTCCTTCTTTTATGTTGTTTTTACTTTATGTTAATAAAGAAATGTTCACTCAATTTCAACAATAAAATAAGAAGATCACCAAGGAGTCTGGAGGACATAGAATGACCTCCAGGTGTACTATCTTCTATGTATTTCTAATTGTGTTGAAAATATCCTGATAACACTCAACTATTAAAAAGAGTGTAGTTTGTTGAATACCTAGAAGATATTCCATGTCTTTTAAACTCCCTAGTGGTCTTTCTTTTATTGTATAAATTCAGTAAAAATTTCTTTATTAACACAGAATAAAAACAATATAAAAGAGAGACCATTGGGAGATCTGAGGGATATGGAATGTTCTCCAGATATTCAGCAAATTATATTCTTTTTAAGTTGGTTAAACTTGAAAAAATAAAGAGTGTTGTCAGGATATTTGAACATAATTAAGAGTACGTAGAAAGTAGTACACCTGAAAGATATAAACAGAATATCATCTCCTGGTAATCCATTTCTGCGTTATTTAAGGTATTCAGCAAGTTATACTTTCCTTAATAATTGATTAAATTTAGAGAAATGAAGAGTGTTGGACATAGAATGTCCTCCAGGTGTACTACTTTCTACGTACTCTTAGTTAAGTTAAAAAATCCTAATAAAACACTTCATTTCTTCAAGTTTAACCAACTATAAAGAAGAGTGTAGTTTGCTGAATACCTGGAGAACATTCCATGTCCCCCAGACCCCCTGGTGGTCCTTCTTTTATTGTTTAAGTTCAGCAAACATCTCTCTATTAACACAGAGTAAAGACAACATAAAATAAGGAGCACCAGGGGGTCTGGGGGATATGGAACGTCTTCCAGGTGCACTGCTTTCTACGCACTCCTAATATAGTCGAAAAATATTAATAACACTCTTCATTTCTTCAAATTTAATCATCTATTAAGAAGAGTACAGTTTGTTGAATACTTGGAAAATATTCCATGTCTCCCAGACTCCCTAGTGGTCTTTCTTTTATGTTGTTTTTTCTCTGTGTTAATAAAGAAAAGTTTACTGAATTTAAACAATAAAAAAAACCACTAGGAGGTCTGGGAGACATGGAATGTCTTCCAGGTGTACTGCTTTGTTTGTTATTCGGATTTCTTGAATAATTAAGCCAGGTTTATATGGCGTTCAGAACGCAGGACACCATAAGTGCCATCAAGAGGACCGCCGTGACCTTGTACAACGACATCGTGGACATAATAACCGATCACTGGAAGAACTACGTGCGCTTGGAGACAGCAGACGTTCTAAACGACATCTGGAGCAAAGTGTCATCAAACAGGACCTGAAGGAACTCAAGGTGATATTAAACACGTCGCACTACAACAACGAATTCTATATATTGAGTCTCTTCCTACTATAGTCGATGAAATCTATGAGGTCATGAGAAAGTCTAGAAAGAAGATCCAGGAAATCATCCTCTGGATTATGGAGACCATTAAGAAGTGCTATAAGAACACTTATCCAAAGAGAGTCCTTGTAGTACAAGATGTTGGCTCCCATAGAGTTTACGTTCATCGACTGCATTCACTACCTGAAATCGTTCGTTTGAAAAACAGGTAATGATTTCCTGGACTTCTTGCACATGCGCCACGTGGAAATGATGAACTTCCCATACTTCTCCAAGTTCACCAACTTTACTCACGACATAGGGATATTAAAAGCAACGATTTATTGACCAATGGGTTTAACTACGCCAAGATCGTATACACCTTCCTTAAAGAAAAGTACTTCTAGTTGTTGCTTTTCGCAGCTTCCTTTCATGCAATTTATTCTTGTGAAATTGGACGAGCTCTACCTTAGAGTGAAGTGGTTCTCGGATTACTTCCATCAGGAGGAGAAGTTCCACAACTTGATGACTATCATCCACATGAAGCAGATTGCTCTGAAGGCTGAGAATAAATACAAAAAAACCAAGACAAAATTCGTGCGAACCTAGTGAGAAAATCATATACTTCAAACAAAAACTTCCCATGTCGTGACACGCAATTAAGTACGTAAAAAGCAATGCACCTGGAGGACATTCCATGTCCCCCAGACCCCCTGGTGCTCCTTCTCGTACTGTTTAAATTCAATAAACATATGTTTATTAACATAAAGTGAAAACAACATAAAATAAGAACCACCAGGGGGTCTGGGGGATATGGAATATCCTCCAGGTACACCGTTATCTATCTACTTCTAATTGTGTTCAAATAACCGATAACACCTTTCATTTCTTTACGTTTAACCAACTAAAGAATGTGGTTTGCTAAATACCTGAAGGACATTCCATGTCCCCCAGACTCCCTGGTGCTTCTTTGTTATCTTATTTAAAATATAGACCATTAGAGAGTCTAAAAAACAAGGAATGTCCTCCAGGTACTTAACAAATCACACTCTTCTTTATAGTTTTTTTTAAACTTGAAGAAATAAAAATGAAATTAGTATAACTTGAAGAAATGAAGAGTCTTATAAGGATATTTAGACACAATTAAGAGTACGTAAAAGGCAGTGCAACTGGAGGATGCCCTAGACCCCCTGGTGGTCCTTCTTTTACTTTGTTTTTGATTTTTATACAACATAGGAATATTAACTGATTTTAAACAATAAGAAAAGGAACACCAGGGGATTTGAGGAACATGAAATGTTCTCCAAGTCCTTTGCAAACTAAGCTCTTCTATTTAGTTGGTTGAACTTAGAAAAATGAAGAGTGTTAACAGAATATTTCAACACAATTAAGAGTAAGTAGTTTGCAGTGCACCTGGAGGACATTCCATGTCCTCTAGACCCGTTGGTGGTCTCTCTTTAACCTTGTTTTTTACTTTAATGCAAAATAGGAATGTTAACTGATTTTAAACAACAAAACATAGAATGTCCTCCAAGTGTTTTGCAAACTAAATTCTTTTATTTAGTTTAGTCTCCCAGACCCTCTGGTGTCACTTCTTTTATTGTTTAAAATCAGTGAACATTCCTATTTTGTATAAAAGTAAAAAACAAAGTAAAAGATGAACAACCAGGGGGTTTGGAGGACATGGAATGTCTTCCAGGTATACTGCTATCTACATACTTTTTATTGTCTATAAAAATCTAGATAATACTCTTCATTTCTTTAAATTAACAATTAATTAGAAGAAGATAATTTGTAGAAGACCTGGAAGACATTCCATGTCTTCCAGACTCTCGGGTGTTCCTTCTTTTATTGTTAAAGTTCATTTAACATTCCTATGTTATATAATAGTCAAAAACAAGGCAAAAGAAGGATCACTAGGGGGTCTGAAAGACATGGAATGTCCTCCAGGTGCACTGCTTTCTACGTACTTCTAATTCTGTTCAAATATCGTAACAACATTCTTTATTTTTCCAAATTTAATCAATTAATTAGAATAGTATAGTTTTTGAAGTATCTAGAGGACATTTTATGTCCATTAGATCCTCTGGTAGTTCTTCTTTTGTTGTTAAATGCAATTAACATTTCTATGTTGCATTAGAGTAATTAACAACGTAAAAGAAGGACCACCAAGGGATCTGGGAGACATGGAATATCCTCCAGATGTATTGTTATCTATTTACTTCTAATTGTGTCTAAAAATCTTGTTAAAACTGTTCATTTCTTCAAATTTAATTAAGAAGAGTATAGTTTATTATATACCTGGAGGACATTCCATATTCCTTAGATTTCCTGGTGATCTTTGTTTTACAGTTTAAATTCAGTAAACACTTCTTTATTAACACAGAGTAAAAACAACGTAAAAGAGGAACCACCAGGGTATTTGGGGGACATGGAATGTTCTCCAGGTGTACTATTATCTACGTACTTTTAATTGTATTACAAAATGTTGATAAAATTTTTTATCTTTCTCTGGTTATGAGACTAATTAACTACTTCTTATATTTTATTTATTTTAAGATTCTTCAGTTTATCCTTCGTTGCTTTATTCTATTTTCTTGATTCTAATAATTCATTTTCTCTATTTGTTCAATCGTTTGATTCTTAGGTTTTAAATTTGTCATTTTATTTATTTTGATTTTTTTTTAATTCATAGTATTTTATGGGTCATTTATAGCAATTACCATGAACATTAAAATGTCTTTAATACACTCTTAATTTCTTTAATTTTAATCATGGTGGTCCTTCTGTACCCTTGTTTTTTTATTCTTATGCAACATAGGAATGTTAACTATTTTTAAACAATATAATATAATATAAGAAAGTATATCGAACAAATAAAAGAAAAACCACTAAAAGGTCTGGGGAACATGAAATGTTCTTCAAGTATTCAGTACACTCTTCTTAATAGTTAGTTAAACTTGGTTAAATGAAAAGTGTATATTAGGATATTTAGACACAATTAATAATACGTAGAAAGTAATGTACCTAGTGATTCTTCTTTTATTGTTAAGAACAATTAAACATCTCTTTGTTGGAATAAAGTAAAAACAAGCTAAAAGAAAGATTACTAGGGGGTCTGGGGGACATGGAATATCTGCTTTAAAAGTAGATTAATTTAAATTTAAAAAGGTAAACTATTACATTTTAAAATTGTTAATATAATTCTAATTACATAGGATTTTTGTAGCATTTATAACTAAAAAAAGATTTATAGAATGTAATAAAAAAAAATTACTATTGTTCAATATTCATTATACCGTAAGACGTGGAATGTCCTTCAGATAGTTCATTACCTACACACATTCACTTATTTACGTACTTTTACTATTTAGTTACTAATGCAAAGTACTTAAGAAGGTAAATGTCTGGAGAACACTACTTAGACTAGAACTTAAAATTCAATAAAGAAAACATAAGATTTGATAAATAAACATTCATTTCTATGAAATGCGAAACAGTAGCAAATGTCTTCACATTGGAATAGAGTTGAAAACAAAACGAAAAAAAAATACCAGGGAGTCCGGTTATGATTAAGTTAAAGAATTCTAATAACTTTTAATTTTTTCAAGTTTAAAGTGTCTATGAGATATGGAATGTCTTCCAGGTATTCTGTTCTTAATAGTTAATTAAACTTGGAGAAATGTAGAGTGTTATCAGAATATTTAAACAAAGTTAAAAGTGTATAGAAAGCAGTGTACCTGGAGGACATTCCATGTCCCCCCAGACGCCCTGGTGGTCCTTCTTTTATGTTGTTTTTTCTTTGTGTTAATAAAGAGATGTTAACTGAACTTAAACAATAAAAGAAAGACCACCAGAGGGTCTCCTAATTGTGTCCAAATATTTTGATAATACTCTTCATTTTTTTAAGTTTAACTAATTAGTACGACGAGTGTAGTTTGAATTATACCTGGAGCTCATTTTATGTCCTCCAAATTCTCTGGTGTCCCTTCTTTTTTTTGTTAATAATCAGTTAACATTTCTGTGTAGTATAAGATTAAAATAAATTAGAAGACTGTAGTTTATAATGCACCCGAAGGACATTGAGGAATGTGAGAAATAAAGAATGTCTTTTAGATGTAATACAAATTTTGTTCGTTTTATTAGCTGGGTAAATTTGGAGAAATAAAAAGTGTTATCAAGGTTTTCGAACTTAATTATAATTAAATAATTAAATAAATATAATTTACAGAATATCTAGAAAATGTTTTATATATCCGGCAGTCTTTATTTTACTTTACATTTATTTTTAGTAATTTCAAACATAATAACAAATAAAGTAGTAGAGTAAAAAAAATAAAAGATTGAGCAAAGACAGAAGGCAGGAGATGAAGGAAAAGAGAGTCATAAGTTTATTTCTATTTGCAATACGTTTCTCTTTATAGAGAGAAAGAAAGCCCCCCCTCAGTCGCTCGAAATTGGCATCAATTTGTATTCATATAGAAAAACGTATCTCCTATCATTTCCTCTCTTCTACGTCATCATATTTACAGACAACCAAATGTGTGTTTATCTGATAATGAAAATAATCGTTAAAATGTGTGTTGGAGTGTGTAAAAGAGGAAGCAGCAAGTGGTGCTTTACGTGGTATGTAAAGGGGACGGTTTTAACCCGAATAGATCCAGCAAAATATAATATACCCAAGAGTGAATATAAATAAACGTGGTGGCACGTCCTTATCTGGATCTA
>JAUIMW010002114.1:0-11205 GCA_033557785.1 Enochrus cinctus | reverse complement strand
GTCTGTTTCCTGCCCTCCACTAATCTTCTCACTCCACACGCCTCTCTAGCCGTCTCACATATTCGGAGTATATGGAAAAACTGAATCAAATAATTGATACATGCAAAAAAGATTAAAAAATATAGTAAATAGAAGAGGTAAACAGGGAATCTATAATTGACACTTGTGGTGAACAGACGTGTGTTTTTTGTTGAATGCCAGCACATGACTGTGGGTCTCCACCTATACAATAGTAAATTTATCTACAGCAAAGAAATACTCAGTATTTGTAAGGAAAACCACCACACAAATGAGTGTAGTTCACCTCCTCCCCCGATAGCCCTATGCGTAAACTGCAAGGGTGAACTCTTGAACTTGAAACACCAAGATACCAAGAAATCTCTTGCAGTCTCTTCAATGAACATTAGTTAAGTAGAAGCTGCCACCAACAGATTTGCAGTGATAAGAAAAGAGAAAACCTAGAAAAGCTGTCTTGAAGAATTTATAGACCAAGTAGCTCCTCCAACTGTGCAGCCTCAACCAATTGTCATTGAAGATTTTATCGAAGATACAACATCCTTCCTCACGAAACCATTCTCAAGCAATGAGTATTATTGAATTGTTGGCATTTAAAATTTTAACATCGTATACTCACCTTTGCAAATTTTTAAAATCTTGCAATATTACATTATGATACTAACAATTCTATCTCTATTGTTGACACACTCCGTGAGTCTACTCCTGTGTGTCTTAGACCTATAGCTCTCTGAGTGCTCCTTGTTCCTTCTAGTGTCCTTGTTTGAAAGCAATATTTATTTAGTAAATCTTTGAAACAATTGATAATAGTCCAAGGGGTTCAGACCAAGTGGCCAAATATTATAAAAAAAAACAACCACCAGACAAAAGGTTGCTGGTCATCAGCACGATATCAGGGATGGAGCCTTGATTGTTTTTCATTAAGAAGGTTGGAGGAGTAGTAATTGGAGATAGCTGTACTTCACCTGTTAAATAGATCCTTATCAGAAGGTATATTTCCAGATAAACTTAAGTTCTCAAAATTCATTCCAATATTTAAAAATAAGGGATCCAAATCTGATCCTAGTAATTTATGTCTCATCTCGCTGCGGAATCAGTTTGTCAAAATATTTGGTTTCAACATGGTTTCATACGGGGTCGTTGTACTGAAATAACTTTATGAGAGAGTCAAACTGCAGCTCTGTTCTATGACTTCAGTCGTGCCTTTGATATCATGGATCATGGAGTCTTAAGTTATAAACTTGCAAGATTGGGAGTGCGTACCTTGACACTTTCATGGCTTAGCTCTTATTTTAAGAGTGGTAGGCAGTTGAAGGGTGGCGTAAGATCTTCTCCTGAATTTATATCTCTTGTGGTGTCTCGCAAGGACCTATTCTCTTTCTGATCACCATTAATGATCTACCCAATTGTTTTCCTGGTTACTGTATGCTGATTTATTCATTTATATATATTCTTTATTTTTGTTATTTTCTCTTTAACGATGAACTTCTCTAGAATTTTTCGCCTACATATATACAGAATGTTCCAAATTTAGCTCTTCCATGGTCCTCAGACCCTTGGTTGTACGTAAACTTAATCAAATTAAAATAGAATAAAAAACAAAATAAAAACCATTAGCTGTTGTGACAAAACTATATTAGTTTACCTTTAATCTGGTGGATGAACTGCTATTTACTGATTATTGCATGTTTTTTGAGCCTTATTTTCTCTTAAAAAATTAACAGTAAAATTATCTAAACTTTTTCTCATAGATATAAGCAGTATAAAATTAAATTAAAAGAAGGATGTTAATACTTTTTATTTATTTATAAGAAAGTTTAAGTGAATTTCTTCGGATTTTCTCACATGTGTTCCCAATTTTAATCTTTTTCCAATAATTATTTTGTGTAGTAAAGTAAATGATTGAATTTATCCGATTTGACGACAAACTTAAAAACTGACAAGAAATAAAATTTGATATTTGTATAATGAAATTTCCTAAAAAAGAAACAAAATTTCACGATAATAAAGTTTTTCAAAAATTATTAAGGCATTTCTCAAGAAAATATGAACAGTATTTCTTAAGACTCTAAAGTTAATCAAATAATTGAGCTCTGCACAATATTTAAGAAAATTCAGTATTTACTGAAGCTAAGTATAAAAGGAAATCAAATATCATGGAAATTAATGAAATATTTTTAACGATATCTTCGAAGATTTTTATTTTATTAAAAGGACTATTATTATTTACATTAAAAACATATGAAATTACTTAATTAGTTAAGGTTATTAAATATGAACATTATTATAAAACTTTGTGATAATTTGATTAAAAAAATTTAGGAATCTATGTTAAATAATATTGATATTAAAGAAAGAATTTACAATTTCCGTGAAACAACGTTATGTAAAATCGCCTCGAGCAATACAATATAAAAATGAAGTCCTTTCCTTTAGGGTAAAAAAAAAATTGGTTAGAGGACTACACACAAAACACTATGAGTCCAAAACCTTTATAAGTTCTTCTTTTGTCGTTAAGAACCAATACATCACATCTCTCTCTTGAAATAGGATTAAAACAACCTTAAATAAATGATACAAGATAGCGTGTCAAAATTACATTAGTTTTCTCTATACTTGCACAAATGGTGGATGAGCGTTGTTTATTAATTGCTGCACGTATTTTATAAGATACTTATTTTTATAATTTTTTCTTAAGAAAAGTTAACGATAAAATTATTAAGATTTCTGTGCACACATAAATACAGGATGTTTAGTATTAAATTAAATATAAAGAAAAAGTTATACATATAATATAGATAATAGTTTAAATATCAATCGTACAAGAGGTACTTTCAGGCTACCTTTAGAACTTCTCAAGATAATGAAGAACTACCTGGAGGACATTACATGCTCCTCAGACCTTTTGCTGTTCTCTTTTTATTGTTAAGAACACTTGAAGGTAACCAAATTGAAGTAGAATAAAAATCACAGCAATGAAGTAACGTTTGTTATTGTGTTATCACATTGAATGGTTATATCATTAATTGCACGTATTTTATGATATATTTATTTATTTGGCTTTTTTAAAGAAAGTTAGAGTAAACTTCTGTGAATTTTCTCACACGTTTAGTTACAAATTTTAATCATTACTCAATAAGATGTCTCTCTTTTGATGGAAAAACACTTGTAGGATATTCCAGCCTCCTGTAAGATCTTATTTCGTCGTTAAAAATCAATTCACATAACTCTTTTGAAATACAATTAAAACAACTTAAAATAAGATACAAATTAGCCTGCCAAAATTACATTAGTTTGCCGTATACTTGCACAAATGGTGGATGAGTTGCTATTTATTAATTATTGCACGTCTTTTATAAGATACTAATTTTTTTTAATTTTCCCTGAAGATTTGTTGATGAACTTCTCTAGAGATTTTTGTATACATTTGTACAGGATATTCCAAGTCTTAATCGCCCATTTTTAACTTTTTTATTGTTTTAAATAAACGTATTGTATTTTTGAGGTTCTCCAGACTCTCTTCTGATCTTATCTCTCAGAAAAGATATTTAAATGCAGCTTCAAATTTGACCTTAAATGATTAACTAATATACATCATTAAATTGAAATAGAATAAAATAAACACTTTATGCTTTAAGGTAAAATTTTAAGGTCCTCTTGACTCTTTTGTGGTTTCATGTTGTCTTATTATCTGTTTCAGAAATAGAATATTATTGAATAATTATTTTTTGATATAGACATAGATCTAAATGAAATTTCTAGCTTGACTTTAAATATATGTCAATTTAAAAATGTGAATTCTATTTAGATTGTTATTGAGGTTCATTCACTCGGTCTTAGTGTGAATTTAATGTGGATGAAATAATATTTATTCAATATTTATTAAAATTTATGAGCACAAATTAAGAATTGGTAGACATAAAATATTTTAAAACCTTTTTCTAGTATAAAGGTATCCTACCAGAATTGGGAACATAGAACTTTTCATGTGCATGTAGAACTTTTCAAAATAATAGAGGACTACTTGAAGGAAATTTCATGCTCCTTAGACTTTTAGTAGATATAAAAGAAGGAACACCAGTTTTTGGGTCTTAGAACGTATAACTGAGGTACATTGAACATTTCGGTTTTAGTATGAAATTAAATGTAAAGAGTAAGGACTACTTGAAGGACATTCCATGGTCTTCGGACCCTTGGCTGTACTTCTTTTGTCATTAAAATCAGTAAATTTAATCGAATTAAAATAGAATTAAAAAAGATCTGCCATGTCCTCACACAATCTGGTGTTCTCCCTTTTATGTTGTTTTATTATCTATTGGAAAATTATTCTAAATTCTTATATTAAAATAGAATTACCTTAAAGATAGTTTAACTTGCTTTGCTTTAATTAATTTTTTGAAAAATTTTTTCTTTTAATTGTAGTGATAATTTAAACTGAGATTTGAGGAAAATAAGGAACTATTATTTTGAATATAATATCAATCTGATATTACTTCATCCGGCATTTCATGCAATTCGTTAAGAAAAGCATCTAAGTCAAACCTAGAAAAGTCTCTGGTCACAGGAGAAGACCTTTTTAACAACAAAAAATATTCGATCATTATAGTCAATATTCAATTTTTTTGCTGTAACAAAGCGATTAAAAAAACTAACAATCTATGTTTAACAATGTTGATATTAAAGAAAGATCTTTAACATAAATATGGTAACGCCGTCGGTTTCAGTACCACCGGAAGAAATTGAATTGATAGCTTCAGGAACTTGATTTTCAGATATTTCCTAGAATACTAAAGTTGAGGTGACATTTTCGTGGGTATTATTGCTATAGAAATTTAAAAGGTTCTGATGAAGGGGAAGATTAGATTGACTGGATAAAAAATAGCTGTTTATTTCATTGAAGTCATTGAATGTAGATGGCAGAGTACTCCTATTCTTATTAATTATTAGGCATGTGAAGTATTAGATAAAACGTCTTTAAACTTATTAAAAAATTCACCCGGTGGCCTATAATTTCAAAAAAAAAAAGAATGAAGTTACATGACAATAACAAAAAAGTTATTAAAAGTTTAACTTTTAGTTTCACCTTTACAATGAAGTTTCTAGGTGTATTAAATAAAACTTATTTGTATACCTGGTGTTTTGAATCTTGAAATTTGGTCTTTTTCGTCAAAATTACATTAGTTTACCCTATACTTGCACAAATTACACAAATGTAAGTACAAGACAAACTTATGTCATGTAAATTCTTTAAATAAAATAGAATTAAACAGAACTTTAATTTAAAAATGGCAGCTGAAATTTTAATTTGCGATTGTGAATCATTAAAATAATGTTAATATTAATCAATTTTAAATTGATATTTATGTAAGATAAAGGACAACAGTTATAGAGTCAAAATTACATTGGTTTGTCCTAAACTTGCATAAATGGTGGATGATAACTATTTACCTTTTGTTTCAGGTATTGTATAGCACCTATTTCTAATAAAAAGTTATTCACGTAGAACCTCTCAACATCAAAGAGTACTACATGGAGGACGTTTCATCTTTGGATGTTCTTATATTATAACCAGTAAACTAAAAAAGAAGGAATGAATATTAAGTAATAACTT
The DNA here is from genome assembly GCA_033557785.1 of Enochrus cinctus. Taxonomy (NCBI): domain Eukaryota; kingdom Metazoa; phylum Arthropoda; class Insecta; order Coleoptera; family Hydrophilidae; genus Enochrus; species Enochrus cinctus. The sequence continues at coordinate 5,579 of JAUIMW010002114.1, read as the reverse complement.
TGATAGCAAAACACCTAGAGGGTATTTCATGTCACTCATTCCCTAACTGTTAGTCTTTTATATAGTTTTGCCACGAGTTTCAGCAGTAGAGTGTAGAAAACTGAATTCTTAGCTTCACCTTTATAATGGCGTTTCGTCTCTAAATTTAAATAATTTTTTTTTCTCATGCAATTTATGCTCTGTAGACTTTCTCCACAATAACATTTTTATGCTTTAAAGTAAATAAATAAAATTTGTTACATTTTTAAGGTCTCCCAGACCGTCTTGTGTGTCTGTTTCAGAAATAGAGTGCTATTGGAAATTCAATTAACATTTTATGATATAAATATAGATTTAAATGTTTAACTTTTACTATTAAACTCAATGTCAAGTAAAAAAATGTTAACTTTATTTCTTTTGTGACTTGAATTGATGGTGAACTTCTCTAGGTTTTTTTCTCACAAAATTTTAGGTTTTACAGTAAATTATTGAAATTTGTTTTATTTCCAAGATTTTTGCATTAAAATTTCATTAGTTTGCCCTATACTTTTTTCCATACAAAGTAACATATTAATGAAAAACCATTTATTCAATATAATGAACTGATAGCTTCTATTTAAACATTATTTTAAAACCTATGAGTAAGTGTATTGGTGTTACCAGTAAAATAGAGAACGTAGAACTTTTCATATCCTTTAGAACATCAGTTATTATGTTGCCCTTTACTTGCATAAATGGTGAATGAATTTAAATTTTTACTTATCACACACAATAGAAAAATAAAATCTATGAGGATGTATAGGCAGTTTTTACTGCACCAATATTATTTGTACTTGAGTTCCAATTCAATGGCTGCTCTGAACGTTAGTTATGAATCAAATTATTGAAAGTGAAAAGTTGTTGTCACTTTTGGTAGAGAATACCTTGAAGAACTCCAAATGTTATAGTAATTGGCTTAGATAGATATCCATTCAAGAAAACTGGTTGTGAACAGTATTCAGTGTGTCAATAAACATCATTTTATTTAAAAAAAAATGTTGGTTGACGATTCAATAATTACAAGATGTGTAAGAAAATATAACTCTTCTGGTGCTACCATTTGTGCTGCTTTAAGGAAATACAATGTAATTTTTGGTCTCATCGTACATCTTACTTAAATTAGTGTAATTGGTAGCAACCGTTCTTTGAAATAAATAAAATATCATCAAGAAAGTTCTAAGTTCTATTGATAAGCTTAAAATTTTAAAGAATAAAAATATATCATAAGCAATTTTTTCTTAAAATATATTCTATGTGCCACAGAAAACTTGGTAATCCTCTTTTTACTAAATTTTTATCTAATTAATAGGAAGAAATGGAAATTATCTAATAACATCTTTCAAATAAAATTATTCTTTGTATATCTGACCTTTTTAGAAGAAAAAATACAAATTTTTGTTTACCAAGTGAAACAAAAAATATTATTACAAGCATAAAGTTTGTTTGGCTGTTCCTCTGACCCTCTGGTGTGAGGTATTAATAGAGTTACAATTGAACTAAAAGTGCAATTTTTACTGTCTCAATATTATTCGTTTTATAGTACCAATTAAATGGTTGCTGTGATTATGAGTAAAAAAAATTAAAGTGAAACATCTTTTTTCAGATAGTTTTACTTCCCATATCCAAGAAATAATTGAATTATCTATAAGTTTAAATAAAATCTTTTAAATAATCAATTTAAGCTTCTAGATACTACATAAAAATACATTATGTCAAAATTATATTAGTTTGCCTGATACTTGCACAAATGGTGGATGAATAGTATTGTAGTAGAATTAAATACACTTCAAAATAAAAATGGTACTTGAACTTTAAGCTACTTTCTTATTATTAAAAAGATTTTTTAATAGTATAAAAAAGAAGTCACAAAGTTTTTTATAAAGAAGAAAATTTTTTGGAACACCAATTCAATCTCTGATCTGACTCATTTACTTTTATTTTTTTTTTAAGAATGCTAAAAGTCAATTTTTGTAGACTTTCTTCACTACGTTTGGTAATATTGTTTACTTAATTTAAGGTTGTTATTGACTGAACAAAGGGACTGAAACACAAAATATCTAATCGTGGATGAACTGCTAATTAACTACTATTGCACGTATTTTATAACACATATTTCTAGTAGAATGGGAAATGTATAACTTTTCACTTCTCTTAGAACTTCTCGATATATTAGAGGATTATCTGGAGGAGGTTTCACGTTTGTTTTTTTTTGCATTTAAAAACCGGTTAACGTAATCAGAAAGAATGAATATTATGTAATAACATTGATGGTAAAACCAAAAACCATGAAAATATGAATAATTTTAAAATAAACATTAAGATTTAACCAATGATACAAAGAATTAAGCAGAGGACTACCTAAGGGACATTGTAGGTTTTCCAAACCTCTGGAGGTGCCACCATTTGTGTAACTTTAAGGAAATACAATGTAATTTTGACATGCACATTTATTTTGAACAATTTTCGTCGTATGATTTAATTAATCTCTAAAGATATCTACGAATGTAAGATAGTTTATTGAATAAATTACAGTGATTGGTCTCATCGTACACCTTACTTAGATAAGTGTAATTGGTAGCGACTTTTCTTTGAAATAATATCGTCAAGAAAGTTCTAAGTTCTATTGATAAGCTTACAATTTTAAAGTATAAAAATATATCAGAAGTAGTTTTGTTTTATAGCACCAATTAAATGGTTGCTGTGAAAGTTGATTATGATTATGAAATTAAAGTGAAACGAAGTGTAGAGATTATTTGAATGTTTTCCTGACCTCTGGTGGTTCTTGTTTCATTGTTAAAAAGTAATAAACTAAAAAATAAATTGAAATAGAATTAAAAAAACATGAAATAAAGAACAGCAGTTACTGTGTCAAAATTTTAGCTTCACCTTTATAATGGGGTTTCTAGGTGAATTAAATAAAACTCTTATTTGCATACCCGTCGTTTTGAACCTTTAAATAAGGTCTTTTTTGAGAGACTCTATTTTTCTCCACAATTACGTTTGATGAAATTCCTATTAATTTTAAGGTTGATAACAACCGTACAAAGGATCTGATTATTATGGTGAACTGTATAACTTTTTTTGCTTTAAAGTTAATGATTAATTTTTTTTACACTTCTAGGGTTCTCTAGCCTGTCTTGTGATCTCATGTTATAAGAAATTCAATTAAAAATGCTAATTCTATTGTGACTAGTATGACTAAGGTTCATTCAATATTTTGGGACCAGAAACATTACCAAATTGAAATAGAATAGGAATAAAAAGCATTCTAGTAACTGTGTCAAAACTACATTGGTTGGTCCTATGCGTGCATAAATGGTGGATGAGTAAATTTCTATTTATTACAAGACTATTTTCAAGAAAATTAAAATGAATTTCTGTTTACTTTTAATGGTGATTTAATTTTTAATCGCTTCTTAATAACAATTTTGTGCTGTAATTTTTTTATATTTTTAATAGTGAAGAGTGAAATAAAATAAAGATTTATGTAGAATTTGAAAGAACTATTCAGAGGACATTGCATTCCGATTCCCTGGAAGTTTTTATTTTATCGTTAAAAGCTACATTAAAAATAGAATAAGAACAACATAAAAGAAATAATACGTTACGTGTCAAAATTACATTAGTTTTTCCCATACTTGCACAAATGGTGGACGAGTTTTTATTAGTTATTGTATTTATACTCATTTATGTTATTTTCTCTTAAGAAATGTCCTCAGAACTCATTTTTTTACGTATCTTAAACCTATTTTTAGTGTAAGAGGTTTTTTAACAGAATTGGGAACTTTTCATATGCCTTAAAACCCTTCAATATAATAGAATAGACTACCTGAAGAATATTTAATGCTGCTTAGAACATTGATTGTTCTCCATTTTCCGTAAAAAAACATTAAAAGACACCAAATTGAAATAAAATAAAAACAACATGAAAGAAGGATTATTTTATTGTGTCAAAATTACATTAGTTTGTCCTATACTTGCACAAATGGTGGATTAATTTTATATTTATCCTTTATTGAACGTATTTTATTAGATATTTATTTATTTTCTCTTGAGAGTTAATGGTGATATAGGAAATTTATGAAATTTTATGAAATATATCAATAGTAAGAACATTGATTTTTGGAATACCTGGAGATCATTCCATACCTCTAGACCTTCTGGTAGTTCTTTTCTACATTATTTTAAAACCTAATTTTAGTATAAGTATTCTAATAGAATGAAAAACGTAGAATTTTTCATGTGCTTTAGTACCTCTTTACAAATTAAAAATGAAAAAGAACTTTACATGGTTTTCAGACCCTTGGCTGTTTTTATTTTGTCGTTAAAAACCAGTTAACGTCACCAAATTAAAATAGTGTAGAAAACAAAATAAAAGTTACCATTCTATCTGTTTGTGATATTTTATATTTTTTATGAATTTCCTTTGTAGTACTTATTTTAGTAATATTTATTTATTCTTTTGAGAAACTTTTTTATACTTTGAAGTAAATTATTTAATTTTTCTATATTTTTATGGCTCCCAGACTGTTTTGTGATCTCATGTTATCTTATAATCTACTTCAGCAATAGAGAGTTATTGGAAATTCAATTAATATTTTATTAAATCTAAATTCAATATCAATTTAAACTTTAAATATTTAACTTTATTTCGATTCAAAAATGTATGAAATTAAACAAACAAAAATAAATATGTGGAAGAAAAAACATTTATTCAATATAAAGAAGAAGTTACTTGATAATACAGAATAAAACAAAACGTAATGTTAATTCAAATAAATGCTGCTTTACAATTCAATAATTTTATGTAGTATAAGAAAATGTAAACATAAAATGTAGTTAGTGCAGTACACGTGCATTAAATGCATTTATTTTACCTCTGGTATTTAGCGTAGAGTTTGTTTGCCAGTTCCCTTGACCTCTGATCATTTAAACGAAATAAAATAAAATCAAAATAATTGGGACACATAAATGTGTCAAAATTATATTAGTTTGCCCTATATATGCAGAAACAGTGGATTGATTTCTATTTATCTTTTATTATCCATATTTTACATGACATATTTAATTCATAACTATTTATTTTAGAAATGTTAAAAGTGAACTTTTGTAGACTTTTTCTATACATACCACCTACCTCAGCACTAGAGAGCTCTTTGTATGTCTGACATTTCAAACATTTGGTCTTTTTTAAAAGACCTCTAGTGGTTCTTATTCAATCGTTTGAAACCAATGAACTTCATTTAATTGGATTAGAATTAAAAAAAAACATAAAATAAAAGAGAGTAGTTATTGTGTCAAAATTACATTGGTTTGTCCTATACTTGCATAAATGGTGGATGAACCAATTTACATGATACATTACAATATTTTACAAGACGCAAAATCTTTTTTTCTTGTGAAGTTTTAAAACAAACTTGCTTCCTTTTTAATTATATTACATCAAATTTAATAGCTGAATATCGTTAATATTTAACTTTCCGTGCAACACAAAGTGGAAGTGAAATAAAATGAAGATTTATATGTACAAACGTGCAAATTTATCTGCAGATATGTATGCA
>JAUIMW010002113.1:0-11205 GCA_033557785.1 Enochrus cinctus | reverse complement strand
ATCTATTGAAAACCATCCATTCCAAGAAACGAATTCAAGAAAGAGAAAACAAGAAATAATATGCAGAGAAGATTTATTCTGTACCGAAGAATTTCCTAAATATTTATAACGTAAAATTATAGTGTTTATATTAACTTGTATATTTTTGTTGTTAAATAAAAAATGTTAATCGATTAATTAAATACTATTTTAGTTTTCATTAAAAAATGATAGTTCAAGACCTTTCTTATCACTACGTTTACTCATACGAGAAGTTAAGTTAACAAATCCAGTCACGTCACAGTTTCAAAAAGTTAAGTTCGAATCCAGCGCGGACCGGACTTATTTTTCAAATAAAAATTAGTCTAGACAAGACCTGACAAGGTAAATTATACCTGAATAGGTAAAAATTAAATTATCTATTTTTACACATATCTAAAAAACACCTGAAAAGGTAAAAAAATTACAGGTGAAAAAATTAATTAACAGGTAACTTCAGGTGATTTTCTTAAGATCACCTTTAAAAAGAAATCATTTTCAATAGCCTCTGGTCATTGTTGACAATTCTTAAGACCTTATTCTGCTTTAACCTTGAAAGAATATAACCTTTGACCTCTAAAGAACACTTGACCCCCCTTCTAATGGTAGACTCTGATGGACATGCCATCTAGTTGTTAAAGAACCCCGCTTGTCTAACTACTAATGTACCTCAGACTCCTATCTTAGGTAGTTTTTATATGTTGCCATTAAATTTACATTTAAAAAAGAAATTTCAGAGAGTCTGGAAGACAAAGAATATCTTCCAAATACTCTGTTTACTACACTCTTGTTATTGGTTAATTTACCTGGGAAAAATCAAGATTACTATTAAAATTGTTGAAGACAATTAGGTACTTGCAGAACTTTGATTTTACTCCAGACTCCTTGGTAGTCCCTATTTATGTTGTTTTACATCCTATTTTAAAATAGGTACATTTACTCTATTTTCAAACAAGGTATAAAACAACATAAAAAAAGAACACCCCCTCTCCTGGGCGACGAGGAATGTAAAACAATATAAAAGAAATGCAACCAAATAGTATGGATTATATTGAATGTCCTAGAGGGACACTATCATCTACGCAATACTAATTATAATTATGTTCATCAATTTTAATAACAATCTTATTTTTCAAAGTTTAATTAATTAATAATAAGAGAAACAAGAGGACGTTCCATGTCTCCCAGGCCTCCCAGGTTCTATTTATTAAGCAAACGTCGTCCCTATTTTGAAACAGGGTGTAAAAGAACATAAACTAAGTAGTAACAGACTGATTCAATGTACCCCAGACCCCTTGATAGTTCTTTTTTATGTTGTTTTGCACCTACTACAAAGAATCTAGAAGAGATTTAAGATTCAAGATTTATAAATACAATTAGGACTGCCTAAAAAGAAGCACCAGAAAATTTTCAAGACTATCTGGAGGACGTCCTATGTCTACTAGACCCTCTGGAGGTTCTTTTTAATTGTAGAAAATCGGTAAACGTCTTTATATAGAAGCAGGGTTTAAAACAACATAAAAAAGGAACACCAGGGGGAACATACGATATCCTCTAGGTGTATCATCAATACAATCATAATTGAGTACAACAGTCTCCATTTTTGTTCATAGTTTGCAGAATATTTGGACGATATTTAATGTCTTCCAGTACTTCATGAAGTCTCTTTTTAATTGTAAAAAATTAGTCCGAGGGATATGGAATGTCCTCCAGGTACACTGCCATCTATACACTACTAATTGTGTTCGAGAATATTAATATCAGTTTGGCGGGAAAGTGCCAATAATTTTAACTATCAGCTCAAAATCAGCAATTGGAGTGCGTCGTGTGTGGTCTTATTATTTAATGTACCTTTAGTGGGATATAAAAAATCTACTTTAAACACCCTTCATCATTTAGTTTCTTAGTGCAGGATGAATAAGATGGTAGTGGATATTGTGCATTTTATACGAGTTCCAGAAAAGAAGCAACGCTTCATTTGCACCAAAGATGGTTTCGCAAATTTCGCTCTGGAGATTACAGTCTCAAAGACGATCGTCGATCGATTTTGAAATCCATGTTGGAGAATAATCCACATCTAACCACTAGAGCAATAGCTAGAGAACTCGGTATCAACCATTTGACTGCTGAGGAACACATCAAACGTTTTGAATTTGCCTTGAAGCAGTGAAGTGAAGCAATTTAACTTATAAGAAACAATGTGGAACCTTTTTTAGACAAGTTCATTAAGGGAGATGAAAAGTGGATTATTTATGAGAATATAGAGAGAAAAAGAGTTTACTGCAAACCTGGAACATCCACCACAACTATAGCAAAACCAAATCTTCATCAAGGGAAGGTTATGATTTGTTTGTCGTGGGATAGGAGAGGTCCTGTGTATTATGAGCTATTTAAACAGGGCAAAACTATCAATACAAATACTTCTTGCAATCAACTCGATAAATTAAATGCAGCTTTTCAGGAAAAGCGACCAGCATTGGCAAACAGAGAAGGAATTCAACAAAAGTTGTATGAGCTTAAATGGGAAGTTCTTAGTCACCAACCATATTCACCTGACCCGATAACAATCTTCATTTTTACGAGTTTAAATAACTGAAAATAATAATAATGAATAAAAATTATTTGGAAGTAGGAAAACAGAGTACTTACACAAAAAATATAACGCAGGATAGCCAATTATAATTCATGATTAAATGTATCGAATGCTTTAGAAAAGTCAATTAGAATAAGAGCAGTATTTTTTACCACTATCAAGGGATCTTATGATGTCATCAGTAATTACCGACAAAGCTGTTGAACATCCAGGAGGAGATAAAATACTGATCTGATCAATCAGACCATTGCTATTAGTCGGCTTAGGTACACAGACGAATATTCTGTACAGACCCCCACAGCATTGGTTTTTATCCCACTAAGAATGACCTCTATCTCTTCAATGATTACTGGTGTAAGGAACACATAGCTGAGGCTTAAAAATCTTTTTATTAAGTTTGTTATACACAATTAGGACTGGGTAAATATTAGTATACGTGGAGGACATTCCATTTTTCCCCTGCTCCTTGGAACTACTTCTTTATGTTGTCTTACACCCTGTTTCAAAATAAAGACATTTACTTATTTCTTACAGTTAAAGAAGAAGTTCCAAAGGGTCTGCGAGACATAAAATGTCCTCCAGATACTCTGTAAACTACAGTCTTATTAGTCGTTAATTAAACTTGGAAAAAATAAGATTGTTATTAAGATTAATGATTGCGTACATGGCATACAAGAAGGGACATTTTTGGAATGCCCACACCCATGTACTCAGTACTAATTGTCTAATCAATCTTAAAAACAATCTTCATTTTTGCAACATCTACTAACTAATAATAACCTCATAGTTTGTAGAGTATGTGGAGGTGGTTTTTGTATAGTAAAAACGAAGTTTGCAGAGAATCTGAAGGATATTCCATGTCTCTCAGACTCTCCTGAGGTTCTTTTTTAATTGTAAAAAATCAGTTTAGCTTCCTGTTATGAAACAGTGTAAAACAACTAAAAGGTGGAATGTCAGGGAGTTTGTAAGGGCGCGTTTACATACAGGCCGCGCAACATCTTACAAAAGACTCACAGCTTGACCATTAATGAAGAATACCATTATTCAGATGACTGAACGGCAATAAAACTTAAGCAGTAGAGACATTTTTATGATACCTTGTACGCATTTGTATTTATAAACTAAACGAGCGTGTACCAAATTCTTAAAAAACACCCTCACGGGGTAAAATGTGTGTACCATAAAATTGCCTCTACCGTGTAAGTTTTATTGTCGATCTATCGCCTAAACAATGGCATTGTTCACTGACAATTGTTATGTCTCTAGGCTTTGGTGTAAACGCCGGGTAAGACATGGAATGTCCTCCAAGTTTAATCAATCAAAAATAGCAGCGTACTTTGCAGAGTATCTAGAGAATAAGTTATGTCTCTTAGACTTTCTGAAGTTTCTTTTTTAAATGTAAAAATTTTTTTACAATGAAAGAAAAGCTCCTTGGTCTGAGAGACATAGAACGTCCTCCAAATACTCTGGAAACTACACTCTTATTATTGATTAATTAAAATGGAAAAAAATTAGGACTGTTTTTAAGACTGTTGAACATTACAACATTTTCTTCAACGAAAGCCTCCGGGGGACCTGGGAGACACAGGATCTGTCCTTAAGACACTCTTCTACTTGGTTATTTAAATTTAGAAATGACGATTTTTATTAAGATTGTTAAAGACAATTAGGGCTGCGTAAATGACAGTGTTCCTAGAGGATATTCAATGTATTCGAAACCTCTTGGCAGTCACCCTTTATGTTGCTTTACACCTTTGTTTTAAAATAGGAACATTTATCCTACTTTGAAACAAGGCGGATATTCAATGTACTCCAGACCTCAGGGTAGTTCTTATTTTATATTATCTTACATCATGTCTCAAAACAGGAACGTTTGTCGATTTTTTATAATTAAAAAAAAATTCCAGGACTTCAGAGCATAAAACAGTGTACGAAGGATAAAATAAGGAACATCAGAGGATTTGTGGAACATAGAATGTGTTCATCAATCTTTAAAAAAATCTTCATTTTTGCAACATCAACTAACTAATAATAACGGCATAGTTTGCAGAGAATCTGAAGGACATTATATGTCCTTCAGGCTCTCCTTAGGTTCTTTTTTAATTGTAAATCAGTTAAGGTTTCTGTTATGAAACAGTGTAAAACATCAAAAAGTTGGAACACCTGGGAGTTTGTAAGACATGGAATGTCCTCCAGGTACGCTGTCATGTACATTATCCTAATTGTGTTCAACATTCTTAAGAAACAATCTTCATCTTCTCATGTTTATTTAACCAATAATAGCAGCGTAGTTTGCAGAGTATCTGGATAATATACTGTCTCCTAGACTTTCTGACGTTTCTTTTTTAATTGCAAAAACTCAATTTTGATACAGAGTGTAAAACAACAAAGTAGAAGTGCCCAACTACTACATTTAATGTCCTCCAGGTACACTGCCATCTGCACAATCCTAATTGTGTTTAACAACTCTCTAAATTAAATTAACCAATAACAAGAGAATAGTTTGCGGAATACCTGAAGGGCGTTCTCAGGAGGTTCTTTTTAATTATAGAAAATCAGTAATCTATTTCGATATAGGGTGTAAAACAATATGGGGGTCTGGGGGACATGGAATGTCCTGTTTTTAAGCGAGTAATCAACAAACGATCGTATCGACAAATTTTTCATCTACGTACCACGGTTTACAACCTACTAAAGTTAGATTGCGAGAATACTGATTTGGTTTCATTTTATAAGTTTTTGTTCATAGCCTTTCTCACTCTTTCTCAAAAATATTTCTCCATAGACGTCATTTCACGATATGATTATTGATACAATCGTTGAAAGACTAAGACATGCACAACTACAACCATTTTCGCTCTTAGAACCATCTGTGTTAAACAACATAGTAAACGTCCCTATTTTGAGACAGGGTGTAAAACAACATAAACTAAGCAATAACAGACTGATTCAACGTACCCCAGACCCCTGCTTTTTTTTGATGCTGTTTTAGACCCTATTTTAATATAGAAACATTTACTTATTTATAAAAAAGAAACTACAGAGAATCTAGAAGAGATGGATGGCGTCCGAAGACTCAAGATGCAAGATTTATAAATACAATTAGGACTGCCTAAAAAGCAGCATCAGAAAATTTGGAGGACATGTCCTCATTTTTCGAACTTTATTTTCGAGAGTATCTGGAGGACGTCCTGTGTCGTCTTTATATTGAAACAGGGTTTAAAACAACATAAAAAGGAACACCAGGGGGACATGCAATGTCCTCTAAGTGCATCATCAACACAATCATAATTGAGTACACTCAGTACTCAATTTTTGTTCAAGTTTACGTAACGTAGAATATCTGGACGATATTTAATGTTTTCCAGTACCTCATGAAGTCTTTTTTTAATTGTAAAAAATCAGTCTGAGGGATATGGAATGTCCTCCAGGTATACTGCCATCTATGCAGTACTAAGTGTGTTCAAGAATATTAATATCAGGTTGGCAGAAAAGTTCTGTCGTATTTTATAACCTGTAAATAATTTTAACTATCTGCTCAAAATCAGCAATTGGAGTGCGTGGGATATAAAAAATCTACTTTAAATAACCTTCATCAGTTAGTTTCGTAGTGCAGGATGAATAAGATTGCAGTGGATAATGTGCATTCAAGATATTGCATTTTATACGAGTCCCAGAAAGGAAGCAAATTTCGCTCTGGAGATTACAGTCTCAAAGACGATCTAACCTATAGAGCAAGCTGAGGAACACATCAAACATCTTGGATTTGTGCAGTGAAGTGAAGAAATTTATCAAATCGTATGAGAATCCGTTCCTTTTTTAGACAAGCTCATTGCAGGAGATGAAAAGTGGATTCTTTGTGAGAATATAGAGAGAAAGAGTTTACTGCAAACGTGGAACATCCACCACAAGTATAGCAAAACCAAATCTTCATCAACGGAATGTTATGCTTTGTTTGTCGTGGGATAAAAGAGGTCTTACTTAAACAGGGCAAAACTATTAATGCAAACACTTATTGCAATCAACTTGATAAATTAAATGCAGCTCTCCAGGAAAAGCGACCAGCATTAGCAAACAAAAAAGGAATTCAACAAAAGTTAAATAGGAAGTTCTTAGTCACCAACCATATTCACCTGACATAGCTCCATCAGATTACTATTTATTTAGATCCCTTCAAAATTATCCGAAAGGAAAAAATGTCTTTCTTTTAAAGCTGTATCCATGTCAGTTGCTGAATATTTTAGGACCAAGAATACGAACTTCTATGCTAGAGAGATCGACGTGCTGCCTGAAAAATGGCAAGTAGTAGTTAAAAATAATGGACATTACACTGTTGATTAAAATTTAAATAAACGTTATTACGTAAAATTAACGTAAAATACGACATAACTTTTCCGCCAACCCGATAATAATCTTCATTTTTACGAGTTTAACTAACTGAAAATAATAATAATGAATAAAGTTTATTTCGAAGTAGGAAAACAGAGTACTTACGCAAAAAATATAATGAAGGATAGCTAATAATAATTCATGATTAAATGTATCGAATGCTTTAGAAAAATCATCCGTAACCAGGCCTGTGTGCAGACTGTGCTCGGGGAAGGATATCATAGCAACCAATGTGCTGGCGAAGCTGAAATGATATTCTACTCGGAGATCTTATCAACCCTCACAGCATTGGTTTTTATCCCACTAAGAATGGCCTCTATCTCTTCAATGGTTACTAGTGTAAAGAAAAAAAGATCAAATTAGACCATTTCAATAAAAATCAAGGACTTCACATAGCTGAGATTTAAGAAACCTTTTTATTAAAACTGCTATTTACAATTAGGACTGTGTAAATGGCAGCGCACGTGGACATTCCATTTTTTCTTCTGTCCTGTTTCAAAATAAAGGCGTTTATTTATTTTTTGCAGTTAAAGTAGAACTTCCAAAGGGTCTGCGAGAAATAAAATGTCCTCCAGATAAGATTAATAAACACAGCTAGGATTGCGTACATGGCATACAAGAAGGGACATTTTTGGAACATAGAATGCCCTCTAGGTACGCTCTCATGTACGCAGTACTAATTGACTAATCAATCTTAGAAACAATCTTCATTTTTGCAACATCAACTAACTAATAATAACCTTATAGTTTGTAGAGTATGTGAAGGAAGTTTTTGTGTAGTAAAAACGAAGTTTGCAGAGAATCTGAAGGATATTCTATGTCTCTCAGGCTTTCCTGAGGTTCTTTTTTAATTGTAAAAAATCAGCTATGAAACAGCGTAAAACAACTAAAAGGTGGAACGCCAGAGAGTTTGTAAGACATGGAATGTCCTCCAAGTTTAATCAATCAAAAATAGCATCGTACTTTGTAGAGTATCTAGAGAATAAGTTATGTCTAATCCTCCTTGTTCTTAGAGACATAGAACGTCCTCCCAATACTCTGGAAACTATACTCTTATTATTGATTAGGACTGTTTTTAAGACTGTTGAACACCATTAAGATTTTCTACAAGGAAAGCCTCCGGAGACATAGGATCTGCCCTTAAGGCACTCTTCTACTTGGTTACTTAAATTTAGAAATGACGATTTTTATTAAGATTGTTAAACCCAATTAGGGCTGCGTAAATGGCAGTGTTCCTGTAGGATATTCAATGTATTCGAAACCTCTTGGCAGTCACTCTTTTATGTTGTTTTACACCTTGTTTTAAAATAGGAACATTTACCTTACTTTGAAACAAGGTGGACATTCAATGTACTCCAGACCTCATGGTAGTTCTTACTTTATGTTATCTTACACCATGTCTCAAAAAAGGAACGTTTATCGATTTTTTATAATTAAAAAAAACTTCCAAGACTTCAGAGCATAAATCAAGATATGAAGGATAAAAGAAGGGACATCAGGGGATTTGTGGAACATAGACTGCGTTCATCAATCTTAAAAACAATCTTCATTTTTGCAACATCAACTAACTAATAATAACAGCATAGTTTGCAAAACGAAATTTGTAGAGAATCTGAAGGATACTCTATGTACCTCAGACTCTCCTGAGGTTTTTTTAAATTGTAAATCAAATAAGGTCTGTGTTATGAAACAGTGTAAAACAACAAAAAGGTGTACCTTGTAAGACATGGAATGTCCTCCAGGTACGCTGTCTTCTACACAATCCTAATTGTGTTCAATGACTTTCTAAGTTTCTAAGCATAATTAGGGCTGGTAAGCATTCAATGTATCCCAAAATCTTTTATAGTTATTTTTACTGACTTTTATATAAGCAACAAAAAAAATTTAGAGGACAAGGAAACTTTACTTTTATTATTAGTAGGTTAAACTTGCAATAATGAATATTTTAGTTATGATTGTTGAACACAATTAGGATTGGGGTAATGACAGTTTACTTGGGGGACATTCAATGTACCACAGACCACATGGTAGTCCTCCTTTTATGTTGTTTTACAACCTTTTTCAAAATAAAGATGATTACTGATTTTTTTCAATTAAAAAAAACCTCCAAAGAGGCTGGTGTTTATTGATTTTTTTACAATTAAAAATATCCTCCAAAGTGTCTAGGAAACTGACCAGATACTCTGCAAACTATACTCTTCAAATTGTACTTGCAGAACTGATTTTACTCCAGACTCCTTGGTAGTCCCTCTTTTATGTTATTTAACACCCTATTTTAAAATAGGGACATTTACGCTATTTTGTAACAGGGTATAAAACAACATAAAAAAAGGTCACCATGGAGTCCGGGGGACATGGAACATAAAACAATATAAAAGAAGAGCAACCAAATAGTATGGCTTATACTGAATGTTCTAGAGGGACACTGTCATAATTGTTCATCAATCAATCTTAATAACAATTTTATTTTTCAAAGTTTAATTAATTAATAATAAGAGAAACAAGAGGACATTCTATGTCTCCTAGATCTTCTGGAGGTTCTATTTATAGAGTAAACGTCCCTGGGGTTCCATCTTTTATGTTATGTTGTTTTACACCAGGAGTTCTGGAGTACCCTGGATGTCTTCCAGGTACATGTCTATCTACATTCAATAGTCTTAAAAACAGTCCTCATTTTTCCATTTTTAATTAACCAATACTAAGAATATAGTTTCCAGAGTACCTGGAGGACGTCCTATGTCTACCAGACCCTCTGATAGTTCGTTAAAACAGCAGGGGGACATGGAATGTTCTCTAGGTGCACTGTCATCAACACAATCATAATTGAGTACAACTATCTTCATTTCAGCAAGTTTAACTAATTAATAATAAAATCGTAGTTTGCAGAATACGTGGACAATATTTAATGTCTCCCACTACCTTATGAGGTCCTTTTTTAATTGTAAAAAATCATACTGAGGGATATGGAATTTTTAGTAGTGCACAACTACTCCCACAATTGAAAGAAGCCAGGAAGGGACTCTTGGCATAATAAGATATAATAGACACTGAATATGTGTGGAATACTTTAAAGGATGACATATTGAATGTGATTAAAGAAATATGTGGGAGTTACTCAAAAGGGGAAATACTCACAACACATGATATAATGAACAGATGGCAAGATACTTTAGAGACCTACTTTCAGTGGAACATGTTGAAACAGAGGAAGAAAACATATCTGAAGAGAAGAATAAAGAGAACATAACATTGGAAAAACTCCAGGAAACCATAAAAAACTGTGGAACGGGAAAACACCAGGACACGATGGAATAACTGCCCTAAATGATAATGAGGGAGGTATGGAGGACGGAAGAATTACCCGAAAATTGATGAAGATCCTGGAACTAATAATAGATAAGAAAATCAAACCGAAGCTAGAAGAAACATTAGAGCGGTTTTAGGAGGGGTAGAAGTATACAGGATCACATCTTCAGCATAAGACAAATCGTAGAAAAAAGTCATGAAAGAAAACTACCCGCATACCTGGGATTTATAGACCTTGAGAAAGCCTTTGATCGAATACCAAGAAACACTCTATGGAAAACACTGCAACAGAAGAAGGTAGATAAGAAGACCTTGAGAATATTAAAAACAATCTACAATAACAACCAAAATAGAGTGATGCATAGAAATATGAAAACGGAGAACTTTACAACGGAAAATGGCTTGAGACAAGGAGATTGCCTGAGCCCCACCCTATTCAACACATATATGAACGAAATTATTAGAGTTTGTAAAGCACAAACAAAAGGCGTGATCATTGGATACAGGAATATGCTACCAGTGGAGATGAAGATGGGCGCATTTGCCGACGACGTAATGTTAACAACAGCAACCAGGAAAGACCTAGAAGAAAACCTAAACATATGGATCAAAAGATTAGAACAACTAGGAATGAAACTAAATAAAGAAAAGGCTAAGATTATGAAAATTGGGGAACAGGAAGACATTAACATAAAAATATATAACACCAAGATTAAAGTCAAACACTTTAAATACCTGGGAATAAACATCACATGTACATGTCCCCAGACTGCAGAAGGTCAATAGCATCGATATCACTATTAATGGAAATAGTGAAGGAATTAAAAACAAAAATATTAAATCTAAAGGAAATGATTACACAGAATGGAAATGGAGTACAAGATACGTCAACGTCTTAT
>JAUIMW010002112.1:0-11210 GCA_033557785.1 Enochrus cinctus | reverse complement strand
GCAATCTTATGCATGTGCATACATGTTGAAACTCTATATGGCATTATCGGACAGAACTATCCGGTAGACCTAATATATTTTGATTTTTTATTTTCAGAAAATAATGTGCTACCAATATCTCTCAATTATGCCCTGATTCAGTGTCATTTGCTCACAGGAATCCTCGAAGCTTTTTTCCTATAAATCACTGTTATAGAAGAAGAGCTCTTTTGGACGGGGAGCTCTCAGTACCTTCTGAAACCAAAACCCTCTCCCACCATTACTTGTTCTTGGCTCCTAAATTTTATAACCAGCTACCACATTCAATAAGGAATACGATCTGGACAAAACGCTGGAGAATATATAGTACAAAATAACTTTGCTTTCAGTAACTAATTACCCATGTCTAATGTTAAAGTGCAGGTGCTCTTCTGTAATTGTAATTGTTGATGTGTCAAATTTAAAGCACAACACAAGTTTTTCGAAGACTAAATGCTTGGCAAATGGCTTAAGCAAACAGCTCCAATATCCTATAAACACATGTATAATATCATTGCCAAACTACAACATATTAATTTTCATTACAAATACTAAACTCTGTATTTGGTATCCAATAAAATTTACTTTACTTTACCATTAATAACTGTTTCTCTTGGAATAAATAAGAGTGCCAAAATTTAGCAGTAACTTTGCCGCTCGCTGACTCAGACAAGCCCTCACAAGTTAATTTCTTGGTATTTGCTTTGCTTGGTACACATTATAAATTTCCATTGAAAATTCTTTGGTATTTGAAACTACAAGTAGAGTTGCGACAATTAAAAACATATTTAATATAAATAATTATAATTAATTGATACCTGCTTCGTTAGTTATAAATCAGCTTCTTAAAATACAGCTTCACTGCTCGTAAACATTTCAATTAGAATGGTCCACCGAGATACAATTACGTTCTCTTGAATTGCTATGAAACAGTTTTTTAAAATTTGGAAAAACAAAAGCAAAACTTTGAAATAAATTAATTGCTACCAGTTTCAATGCTTGCTGACTAGGGCAAACTATCGCAAATCTCTTAGTGTATCAATAAATTAAATTGCGAGGGCTTACCCGAGTCAGTGAGGAACGTAGCTGCGAGCATACATACACATTTTAAATGTCCATTGAACATTCTTTAATATTTAAAATTACAAATAAAACTTAATAAAAAACATATTTAATATAAACAGGTTAATTTCCCCAGTAAAAATTCATTTGTGTGTTATTTAGTTGGCATTTATTGTAAAAATTTTATAACGCATTTGTATGGTTTTCGTCCAGAACGACTTCTTTGATTCTTCCACAATATTTCCAATAATAACTATGAAAAATAATAATAAACATAATATTGTCATCACCGATGTTCCGTTTTCGATAAGTTTGCATTCGATGAAATTGTTTTCGACAAACTCGTCGGTTACCGTCGTTTGCATAGGCAACCGTTGTTTCACCTCTATACATAAGTGGCATAACTCAGAGATAAATTTATTGAAAACAAATAAACCAATATATCGAAAGCACACTTGCGGTCTATGAGACTTTTTCAGTTCATTCGGAGTAATTTTTTGGTAATTAAGTGACCTCACAGGTATATGATTTTTCTCTCGAGTAAACTTTTTTGTGTAATTTTATGATAGTGCCTGAGGGCACATTCACACGGGCGTTTTGTGTTGGGTACAGTTTTGTCATTGCATCTAAATTACATGAGTTTTAATGGAAGCTATTTTTACGTTTTGGAGTTGCAGAGTACATTCAAAATCGTGGCGTCTACCTCTTGTACCACGAATGACGCAGTCGTGCGTTTTCGCCAGTGGGATTATTCTAGTTTACCGGTGACATTTACATAACTTCATGATGGAATCGAGTGTGCATGTAAACTCAAAGCTATGAATCGACGGCAAATTATGGACCCCCACTACTATGAATCGATAATGTTTTCATATGACTTTTGTCAGAAATGCATTTTTTTATGAATATATTAATTGAAGTTTTCACAAATGTTTTATTACATATTGGTAATGTTTTTCAGCTGCGTTTTGTTGTTTTCTCCACAGCTGGGACCGAAAGACCGTCGGGACGGTGCGCTCAGCATGATACATTCGTCAATCAGCGAATTAATCATTCGGTAAATTTGTGTTCGATATCACACCACAATATCTTGTGGGACATACACATACATAAGTTGTATTCAAATGCGTGTATATAGAATACTTTTCACTGACTGTTCACTTTAATTCATTGATTTTGGCCACAGCGATAACGTGTGCTTGAACTGGTGCATTGTCTTGATGAAACAACACTTTATTTTTAGCCAAACGTGGCCGTTTTTTCTTGATTTCATCAGTCAAACGCTGCAATCACGTCGTTGATTGTTTTTCCTTTTTGAAGATAATCAATCAAAATTATCCCACGCGCATCCCAAAAAAACTGACGCTATGAGCTTGCCTGCAGATGGAACTTCGTTTTTTTTTGGAGTCGATTCTTCCCTTTCAGTCCATTGTTTTGACTGTTCCTTCGTCTCATGTGTGAAGTTATGTACCCACGTTTCATCCATGGTTATGAATCGACGCAAAAACTCGGTATAATTGCTGTTTTTGTTCCATTGTGAGCAAACTAGGCACCCATGCCTAAATTTTCTGTTAATATGCAATTTTTGAAATGCCTACCATGTCTGCTAGCTCGTGCACTTTCAATCGACGGTCATTTCCATGGCCCGTCGGCGTCGGATACCCATGGTAAATTAGATGGTGTGAACGATTTTCGGCCAGTGAGTACCACCAGCTGATTTTGGTGTGAACCTTCAAGGCTAGGTGGGTGCATTGTCCTATACTAAAGTAGTGATTAGGGTTCATATTTTAAAACCATGAGAGTACGTGTACGTGTATATGGTACTACCCATCAGGCGCAACTCCTATAAATTAGGGAAATGAATTTGTTTTCCGCCATACCCACTCGAAAAACTTGGAAGCCACTTGATGGTCAACGGGGCTTAGAGGAGTAAGCCGAAACGCAAACAAAATTAGATATTTTAACGCAACGGGCACTACCTAAAGTAACTTACACCGAACACTTTGCGATAACTGGAACTAGGGCTGCAACTAAAAAAGGAACGTTCCAACCAGCTTGTAAAATTAATTTCATTCTCCATTGTGTGATTACACAAAATGAAGACACAATACAATGTAATTAATATTACAAACTAGTTTTGCTTGAACTCACATTAACAAATTTAAAGTGATCCACTAGTAAACAATACATTACCTTATTAAAGGACAGGTTAAATTGGTGAGGGGATATAATAAATGCAATAGGCGGATCGAAACTCGAGGGTGTGTTCGGGGCGGTACCGTTTGCCATTGTGCACTTTCGGCCAATGGGGAGTCGGTTGATCGAGGTGCACCGCTTCACGTTTTGTGGGCACAGTTCGACGCAGTCAATCAAAATCGCTGGTTACGCACTGACCTCAAAACATAGACTGTGTGCGCGAAGTGTGTGTGTGCATCTAGTTCCAAAATCATGCCTCGCCCTTCGAGAGAATCTTACGGCGACCAGAAGCCTCCGTATTCTTACATCTCCTTGACGGCGATGGCCATATGGAATTCTCCGGAAAAAATGCTTCCTCTATCGGAAATCTACCGTTTCATCATCGACAGGTTTCCGTACTACAGGAGAAACACCCAGAGGTGGCAGAATTCCTTGAGGCACAACCTGTCTTTCAACGATTGCTTCATCAAGATCCCTAGGAGGCCAGACAGACCGGGAAAAGGAGCGTATTGGGCGCTGCACCCGGCGGCTTTCGACATGTTCGAGAACGGGAGCTTGTTGCGGCGAAGGAAGCGGTTCAAGCTGCTGAAAAGTGACAAGGAAGTTTTGGATAACGAACTGGCCGCTTTGGCCAACATAAATAAGTTTTTCTTTACGCCCTCGGAGTCGTCTTTGGACGCAGGATGCGTTTCGGCGGCTCCACCGGCGAGGGTACCATCGCCTACCACTATATGTCCGACGGAATCCGTGACAAACATCAGGCCGAAGAGGTCCTTCACCATAGAGAGTTTAATTTCGCCGGACACTCCAAAGACTCCGACAGAAGTGCCAATAACGAACAATTACATTCAGTGGGGTTTGAATCCGTACTGTGATCTAGGTTTGACGTCCAGTTTCCTAATACCTCCTACGACTTACTACGGTCCTCATCACTACGGACACCTGCCCGTCGAAGACGTGCTGAAGATGCCTGTGACGCTTCGCTCCGTTTAATGCCAGTGATTATTTATTTTTTTTCTTGTAAATAGTAAGGTCAGATATGTACATATTATTTATTAGTTTTAAGTATGTAGGTGTAGTTTCGTCGTTTCCTTACGTGCCACATCTTACGCATTTACGTAGTACCGTTTTCATAGTACTTAGTGCTGCAAAAAAAAATTGATAAATAGATCTTTTTTGGTTGTTGAACTTGATGATAGAAAACCTAGTGGCATCAGGTTCAAAAATAGACTATGTAGACTATGACCAGTCGCTCTAATGACAATTTATGTATTGGTACTATTAGTTCCACCTCGTTATCGCTGATTTTGATTTTTTCCCGTCTGTTTTTATTGTTTGTATGCTCAGTACTGCTTATGTTATATCGTCGTTAAAATTCAATTTTATAACTGGATTACACGTGGTTATTATTTGTAATTTTTCAATGGCGACAATCACCATTTGCAAGTAAAAAGTCTTGTAAATAACAAAAAATTCATTTCGTGGGTCATTAAACTCAAATGCAATATTGGTTTGTGGTGATGGTTTTTAAAGAAAAAAAGAGAATTAATTCCAATATACGATGCAATATTGACAAACAGTCTGCGGCCTCTTTGAATCCAAGCTTATTTATGAATATTTCCAAATGTACGTGCATGCTATTGTGCACAAACTCACTACCATCTCGGGCATTTCTTGGGATAATTCTCTCGCAGCAAAAAAGGACTAAAAATAAGCGTTGTTAAAAAACTTAATAAAAAAAGCCCAAGCAGGCACAGGCGATTATTTCTAAAGAACCGTCGCGTGCATGTTACAAGACTTCAATTTGCATTAATATTTACTTGTTTATTTTAAATCACGCCAACCTCACTAATCATTCCGTATTAATTCATAATTTATGTTTAATTAAATTTATGGCTAATAATAACTACATAAGCTAATAAGATTCTTTCCATTTCGCAATAACAGCGCTGTTTCCAATTTGTTAAATAGTTAATATGCAATTACATCAGCACGTTTATAATAATGCGTGTCAACGCCAACATTTTTGTGAAAACCTATCGGACTAAAACGAAGAAATGTTTGTTTTTGAGGTATTCAAGCTGAAAGAATCGAAGCTAACAGTAGTTATAATTTTATTGACATATAAAATTGAGTCGGACAGTCAGCTCATTTAAATATAAAAGAGATGCGACCGGAGCGCACAGTTTTTAATTATTTTTCGAGGTGTTTTCGTTAATTACACGTTACGTATAGCGTTTTGGCCACTAATGACCACATAAAATCTTTTTATCGGCTTCTTTACTGAGGTCAATCTAGTTTGTAACCACTAATCTGAGCATATAATCAAAATATTTTCAGCGGTCGACTGGTCGTAGTAACAAAGCCATTACCAAAAATTCTACCGGCCAAATTAGCATGAAATATGATAGATTGACTTATTTCGAACCAACCGAAAATAAAATATAGCCTGGTTGGACTTAATTAACGTTCGTTTTAAATAACGAGAGAATATTTATCCATTTTTTTAGTAGTGCTGTGCATTTGTTACTTTTTTCTTTCTCCAAGCCTTTTCGCAAACACCAAACGAGAAAGCCAGATTGCGAACGTTGCAGATGTTCGCAATTCAGAATTTTTGCCTCCGGTTTATGTTTGGTGTTAATTTTTTTTATTTTACAAAAAAAGTTAAAACGATATTGTAGTTCCTATATACATGTATTTATATTAACATATAATATAGTAAGAAAACTTGCATCAGCAACGTGTACTGTAAATTTAAATTATTTTAATTGATAGAGAACCTAAAACTGATTTTTATTGATGTTATTTTTGTTTTATAAAAATTTATTATTTTTATTGTTATACCTGTTAGTATGTTTGTATGTATAGCAACGAAAACTTGGCATATACCTAGATATGTCCGTCTTAAAATACTCAATAAAATTAATTATATATATTATTTAAACGCTGTGTATGTGCAATATTTTTTTATTATTTTTGTAAAACTATTTTTTTTTAATGTGAGTAGTTAAGGAAGTAATTGATTTTGAAAGTGTGTCTATCGGGAGAACTCCTGAAACAGGACTAAATAAAATGTGATATACCTAATTTTAGTTTAGACTGTATTATAAAGAAAACAAAAGACGTTATTTATTTTGTTTTTTATACATTGGCTCACGCAACGGGTAAATTTATAATTTGTGTGGGTAGGTAAATTCTATACGCAATTTTAGCAGATTTAAAATGCCGTTCGGCACGATATTCTTGAGTAATATGCGGGTTTCTCTAAACCGATTCCGCCTGATAAAAGATCTGAGAATTTAAACATGCAATACAAGCTTAAAATAAATAATCTCGAGCACGGAAGGCTTACACTTTCAATTGTTCCTTTCACGATTAAAAAAGGGATTTTATTTTAAATGATATATTATTTGCCCCCCTTCTGCTACGTGTACAAATAATCTGTATATAAAATTATTACTCAAATATATTTAGAAATTTATTGTATTTGTACCTACATTTTCGTCTCTATGGAAGAGAATTATGTGCACTGGAAATTTATTTTAAAAAGAAACTAACTTTTCGTAACGTCACTTTTATTCCGGTGCTCAAGTAGTTTTCAGTAGATTTTCGGTGCACGTGACCCTCTTTATAATTTTCTGTATATAAAATAGATATTTGTTGTGAATATATTGTAAAAAAGTGGTATGCAATAAATATTACATTAGTTTATCTTTTGCATTTATTTGTCTCTCCTACACCTTACTGAATGAGTCTTTCAGCTGACGAAACCACAAATTTATTTGTAATTTACAAACAAAAATTTTGTTTTATTTATTTTCTAACCGAAATGAAGAAAATCAATGGGATAGATAAAAAATCGGAGTTGCTATGTGGCTAGATAGGTAAAGTGTCTGGTAGGAAAATTAAACATGTAATTTTCCTCTGTAAATTCACATATTTTCCCACAAATACACACGTACGTAACGTATAATTAAAAGAAAAGCTACACTATTTATTTAAATTTCATGCATATTGTCATGTAATTTTTAAAAGTGCCATTCAAAAATACATTATCAAGTATGTACTCTGCTTTTAAACTTCGACGTTTATACGCCGGCAAAATACCAGCTAATGATCTGACACAGGGACAGAATTAGGCATGATCTTTATAGCTCTGTCGAATGATGGCCAAAACAATGTCTAACAATTGTTTTATTCTCTTTTGTCTTTTTTTTCTTGGCCTTAGCTAATTTTATTTAGAACTTCAGACAAGAACTGAGAGGTAAGGTGTTAATCTAACGTGTTGGCTAAACAAATCAAATATATCGCATTTATGTTATTTCCAATTTATACATTCATTTCTGTATTATTTGGTTGGCGTTTATTGTAAAAATTTTATTTAACATTTACATGGCTTTTGTGCAGAATGAGTATATTATGAAGTAAAAGAAAGTAAAAATGACCAGATTGTTTTCTATGAGTTAATCCTAAAATTAATTTTATTTCTATTTATAAATAATGACATTTGGCATAAAAAAGTGTGTTAATACACAGCGTACATTCGCAGCTTGGCTGCTCGCTGACTCGGATAAACCCTAACAATAGAATTTATCAATATCGACTTCATTTGGTATAAAGAAATGCTAATATACAGCTGAGTATGCTCGCAGCTTCATTGCGTTACCATAGCAAACAAAGAGAATACTAATAAATTTTATTAATAAAATGATATAATATTTATTTAGTTGGCATTTATTGTAAACATTTGTATGACTTTTTCCCAGAATGAATTCTTCTGAAAAAAATTTCAATTAGAGCGGCCCGACGAGGTACAATAATTTACAATAAGTCCTTTTGAATTGCTATGAAACAGTTTTGGAAATAAAATTCTTAATATTTTTTTAAATAATTTTTCATTCTTCCAATATTACAATATTTCTAACAATAATTATGAAAAATAATAATAAACATAATATTGTAATCACCGCTGTCCCCCCACACGGTATGCCGTTCAAACATGTACAAAATAATATTTTTTCGATGAATTCGTCATTCGATAATTGATAATTCTATGCTTGCTGTAAGTGAATGTCTTAAAATATAGCTGAACTTAATTTTAAATACTTATATCAAAAATAATCGTAGAATTTGACATATATAATTAATATTTTTTACGTAATTATAACGATTTATTAACATCTGCTTCGCAATTTATTAATTAAAGTATAATCTTAAATAATATTAAATAATAGTCTTAAAATATAGCTGGGTATGCTTGTAGCTTCGCTGCTCGCTGATTCGACTAAATCCTTCAATTCAAAGTCAAAATTTAATATTTGCTTCGTATGGCAAAAAAAGTGCATCAATACATTGCTGCGTATGTTCGCTGATTCGGGCAACCCCTCGCAATAAAATTGTTTAATATCTGTTTTGTTTGGTGTAAAAATATGCGCAGTTGGACAAGCCTTCGCTTAACGATTTGTTAATAAAAGAATATAATTGACTTTATTTTAAATAATTATATCAAAAATAATGTTCAACGATTTTGACTTAGGTATTTAATTAACACTTTTTACATAATTATAACGATTTATTAATATCAACTTCGCAATTTGTTAATAAGAGGACAATGAACTTAATTTTAAATAATTATATTAAAAATAGTGTTAATAGATTTTGACTTATTTAATTAACATTATTTATTAAAAAAAGAAACAGTGAACATACACATATATGCACATATATTAATGCACTTCTTTTCAACAATCAAAGTAGATATTAATAGTTATTATTGTGAGGGCTTGCCCGAATCAGTGAGCAGCAAAGCTGCGAGCATGCACAGTTAAACAAATACGAAAATAAATTTTACATACCAAACAAAGAGGGTACAAATAATTTTATTGCATAATTATAACAGTTTATTAAAACCTGCTTCGCAATTTATTTATAGAAGAATATAATTAACTTAACTTTAAATAATTATGTCAAAAATAATGTTCATGGTTTTATTAATATGTGCTTCGCTTGGTATAAGGAAGTAGCTTCGCTAATCGCTGACTCGGGCAAGCCCTCGTATAATAATTTATTAATAAAAGGATATAATTGACGTTATTTTTAATTAAACCAAAAAGAATTTTCGTAGAATTTGGCCTGATTTATTAATATTTATCACATAATTATAACAATTTATAAAAATCATTAATAAAAGGATAAAACTAATTTAATTTTAAATAATTATTTAGTTCATATTTTTTACATAATTATAACGATTTATTAATATCTGCTTCGCTTGACTAGGATAGCCAGAAATTGAATACTTAATAATACTTAATACACAATTGCGAGCGAAAAATCAATGTTTGTTATTTTACACACGCAGCTTTAGTTCGAGACACTTCTTTACATCAAGCGAAGCAGATATTAAAATAGTTTTTATAGATTTTTGACTTTTTTGATTGATATTTTTGGTTTAATAATTTAGGATAGTCAATTATATCCTTTCATTAAGTCTTTTATTATCTGATAGTTAGACCTAGTACTTTTCGATTGATGTGTAATGACGTCGTAAATTAGCATATTGTTACGTTCGTAGGGTAGATAAAAGAGTTTATTTAACTAAAATTTATATTTAAAACTATTTACACTAATAATTATTTATAATTAATAAAATCTATGAAATTGTCTACTATTTATAATAAACACGACGCGGTGAATATTTATAAGGTAGCTTCTTGCGTTTCGACCTCACTTCGGCTAATTTGTCTGTCCGGCTAACTGCCGCCTCGGTCCGATATGATGCTTTATATAGTGGTGTCGATTCTCTCAAATTCGAAATCTAAAATTTCTAGATTTTCGATTCGTTTCCATTGTATTCTTCGGTCGGAAATCGTTCGTCACATTGCCCCCTCCTTAGACCTGAATCGTCCCGATCAGTAGTCCGTTGTGTGGTCCGAGGCATCTTCCTCCAAGTCTTCACATTCACCGGATTTAGGCAGTGTCTTCGGGAGCATCCTCCGTCGCAAGTAGTCTTCAGCCAACCCCGGCAGACCTCTACACTTCCCAGAGAAGAGGGCTGGTGACGGTACTCACAAGTCTCCTCTTTCAGACATCCCCTCGCGTGGTAGAAATAGCAGTCTACCGTCCTCCTGGGTGTCACGGGTTTCCTTAAATCCGGAACGCAAACTATGATATTTATTTTTTCATCCTTGAAAATCGTCTCGAACATGCTTCGGACAATCCGCCAATCCAACCGGTCCAGTCCACATCCCAGTCTTGGAATGGCCAGGAAATTCTCGCCGTCCTCAAGAAGAGCGCTTTTGAGGTCTTTGAGCACCCACCACGTGTCTTCATAACTCGGTTTCTCTAAGAACCTGTTCTTCGTTATCATATGGAAGATCTTCCACGCTCTTGCCTGATTACACGCCCTGGCTGTCCTTTCCGCTGGCGTGGACTCCCAAATCTTCGACGGAACTCCGCAGCAATCCCTCGGCCCATTTTCAGGTCTTTGGACACACATGGGCACGTTTTTCCTCAGTGACACCGTAGCGAAACTTCTTCCAACTGGCGGGCTCCTTGAGAAATTCCTGAAGGAAGGTGGTGTCTTTTTCTGCTGCCACAACAGTTACCCTTCCATCATCGTCGTCGTTGTTCCCGCGACAAGCTGCTAGGCGAGCAGAGTGCATAACCATAACCCGCCCTCTTGATGTCTTCACAATGCGATACAAGACGTCATTGATTCTCTTCAGGATCCTCTAGGGACTCCACTGAGTTTGCAACTTGGGTGAGCAGCCTTTTTCCTTTTGAGGATTGTAGAGCCAGACTAGATCTCCTTCCTTGAATCCCTTGCAGTTGGCTTTGACGTCGTATCGGGTCTTTATCTTCTCCGTGGCCATATCCAGGTTTTGTCTGGCGAAGTTATGTACTTCATTCAGCCTAGCGGTTAACTCTTCTAC
>JAUIMW010002111.1:0-11210 GCA_033557785.1 Enochrus cinctus | reverse complement strand
GCACAAAAAAATCAGAAATCCCATCTGCTCGATACAAATCAACCTATCATTCGACAAGTAGAGATTAGATTTCAGGACATTAGTATTACACTTAGAAGACCATACACAACAGGAAGAGTGGTTCAAAATTTGTTTGAAGAGGAAAAACTTGATGTATTGGAATAGCCAGCTAACAGCCCAGACCTCAACCCAATTGAACATCTTTGAAGTATCAGTGGAAGAAGATTGCGATATTAACCATAGGCAAATGCCCTTCGGACCTTAGCGGAACACTTACAGGAGGAATGGAACAATATTCTTCAAGACATGATTCTTTAACTCATAGAATCTATGTAAAGATTTTTTTAGAAAATTCCAAAGGTAATCTGCCTTACTCTGGAGAACGTTGAGAAGTCAAAAAGACATCGAACGTCAGTTAAGAATGAAAACTTTACCGCTATTAAAGAAATGCTTGTGGAGGACAGGGGAGTTACCTAGCAATAAGTAGAGGGTACTTCAGACCTAAGTGAACTAGCAACACACCCGCAATTGTCAGAAAATCCTGATTTGTAATGAAAAAAATGATTTTAAATTGAGTGGAATTGTGCAAACGCTAATACAGACCATCCAAAACTTTTTATGTTCACTCTTATTTGGTCTAATAGTAAATTTCTTTATCTTTGGTGTTCTAAAAAATTATCGTTTGAACTTTGAAACATGATTGGCTAAAAAAATGCAGGAACTGTTAAAAATGTAGTTTTTCTTAACAAAATATGTTATATTTTACTAATTATTATGAAGGTCAAGTGCATTATTTCATAACTTTAAAGAAAAACAGTTGTATCAGCTGTTGTGCAATAAATATAGGCATATTTTTTCATGGTCAAGTGTTTTATTTGAATATATTCATGGAATGTAGGAATTATAACACAATACAAATTACACAGATAAAATTTAATTAAACAATTTATTACCGGTCTAATATTTGAAAATATTGTTGCAGGAGTTACCTTCAAGGCGCATAAACTGATACTAGCGGCATGTAGCAAGCATTTAGCGGACTTATTTGAGACAGCTCCATTACATACCAATTTACTAGTCATATTAGATGGAACATCTGCTTCAAACATGTCGGCACTTTTGGAATTCATGTACAAAGGTGAAGTTCACGTATGTCAGGATGCTTTGTCTAGTTTCCTGAAAGCTGCTGAATGTTTACAGGTAATTTTTTTAAATTTTAAATGGCAACAACAAATTAGTAACAATTTATTCAATTTTAGGTCAAAGGATTGAGCATCGAACACGAAAAATTAGTCCAAAGTCAAACAAACATGGAATCCCCATTAGATTCGCCAACAATGAGGAACAAACACTTAAAAGTGATGAAAGAAGAGATTGATCAACCACCGATGACTCAGTCAAGCCCATCTCCATCCTCGTACTCACCTGCCATGTCACCATATATGCACCCGCACCATTATAGGCAATACGAACAGCGTCTGCCTTCAACTGGAGCATCTTTCGAACCGGCACACAAGAGGCCATTACGAAGTCCGAACGAACTGTTGCAGGAATCCGTCAGAGCGTCGGTACTGCGAGACGGAAGTAAAGCAGGAAGACCTACATCCCCAGGGCCGATGTCCCTGGCGTATAGGCCTTCCTCGAGTTCTTCTTGCTCCTTACCTACACAACCAGAAGCTGATGCACCGCCTGAAAACAAATTTGACCCTGACCCTGCTGCCACTGCTCTTATCTGCCCGGAAAGTAATACCGGTGATCGCTGTCGCGATCCTGGTTGTCCTGAAGGTCAGTACAGAAATTTTGTTTTTTTTATTTTGTAAACACCCTAAAAACATTTGTTTTAATTGCAGATTTACGAATGAAAATGGAACCATCGCCCCAGCAAGACGAACCTTTAAGTTCTACTGCTAATGGAAATAATCCCTCGGCTAATGGGTCTTTAGGGCCAATGTCTACTTATGAACCGGAACGAGACAAAACAGACATAATTCCATCAAGTTTATGGAATTCTGTTACATCAAAGCTGAGCAAAACAGGGTCATCAGTGTCTACTCCAGATGGTAAGTTTAAAGTTAAAAATGTAATGAAAACGTGTCGTGATTGTTTAATTTGTTGTAGGAAAAAAGTTGAAGTGTCCTTTTTGCGAACGTCTCTACGGGTATGAAACGAACCTGAGGGCACATATAAGGCAGCGTCATCAAGGTATTCGGGTGCCATGTCCATTTTGTTCTCGAACCTTCACGCGAAACAACACGGTGCGGAGGCATATAGCACGCGAGCATAAGACGGAACTCAGTCTGAAGGCTTTTCAGCAGCAGACGCAACAGCAAATTCACAACCATAACCAGTAAGAGATATCTTATCGGGTGCACCCCGCCTTGGTAGACTCTTTCTCTTTAAAGCATATGGAAATTTTTGCAAAATTTTAGTTGTTTTGTAAATATTACGAGATGTTTAGGGTTTGATGAGATTGGGTCGACCTGCAGGCGGATTTGAATTTTATCTGTGTTGTTATCTTAATATTGATAGATGTCCTTTTTATACTTTTAAGTATAAAAAATATAACGATTAATATAAACAAGCTGAGATGAGAAATTTAAACAAATACAAGCTGGTCTTGTTTTGTTGGTTTGTTATGAATTTTCGTATCGGGTGACGATTTGTGCTTTAAAGAGAATTTTATATTTTTATTTGATTAGAGGAAATAAAATATATTTCAATTCCCTTTCATTGAACTAAACGTTGATTTAATATTTTTTTATCGGAGAAAAATATATTTTTGTTACTTGTATTTTTTTTGAAATGTTGTAATGCAAGCACGAATTGTTGCCTTATTAAGGTTCAAACATACTTTTTTTATTATTTTTTACAAAGAAAAAATTGTTATGTTTTCAAAACTAGAATCTTAAATCGATAGGTTTTTGAATTGAAAAAAAGAGAAAGATAGATATTTTTCTGTACTTATTACATTTATTAATTTTTTTTAATTTAGTATAATTATTCGTAAAACTTATTTTTCAAATTAATTAGTTCTTTAAGTAAGTATCGTGTAAATGTGTACTTGTATGGGAGATAAATGTATGAGTACATTAGCCGTCCTGGTTTGCGCAGGGGGTCGTTCCCGCGCAACCAGTTTTACCTACCTCAACCTTAAAGTAAACTAGCTGCCTCATTTTTAAGTTTAGCGTCGACTAGTCATTTACGTGCAACACAAAATGTTATAAGGAAAATAGTTATAGTTAGAATTTAGTTCCAAAACAAACTCAGGTATATAAATATATGGGTAAACATATTAATTATAAGTATATTATTGTTGCTATTTTACGAATATTAATTTAGTTATTCGTTCAGAATTTAATTTTAGGTTTAAGTGTTATTACTGAATTTATTATTTTGCAGTTGACCAGTTTATGAATGTGGTTTTATATCACAATACATGTTGTGTTTTTTTTTTGAAGAAAGGGTTCGTTTTTTGTTTCCGGTTTCAATAAAATTATGGGATGATTAATTGATTTTTCTGGTTTGGAAAAAAATTGTATGAAAATCAAACGAACCCTTTTAAATTCTATTCTATTTATAATTGATGAACAATTTTTCGGAACCCTGACAACAAAATATTACTTTATTACGAATTACACAATAATTTTTAGTTACTGCAATTGCCATATCTTCTTTTTTTATAAAAAAATGCATTTTTACGTTTTTTTTTCTGCTAGTCGATATCCCAATATCTACAACCTACCTCAGGATATACAGTATTTTCATAATATTAAATAGTTATATTGTTGTTTTTTTATATAGACCGATTTTTTTACATACTATTTACAATAATAAAAATAGTTTATAAACTCACGCTTTAAACATGACATTCAAGTGTGTTATACTAAGTAAGGCAACGTAATACAAAGATGAAGTTATTTCTTTTTGTTTTATTGTTAATTTTTAATTTATAAATACTATGAACAATAGTACAAATAATTTACGGGTAATACGTTTTATTAATGAAAACTACCAAATATGTTGTATTTTAGGAGAGGTTGGAGTCTCTCTATTTGTGTACAGTTTTTATTCTATTTCGTTAAGATCTGACTTATTCTGAATATGCAATAGACCACAATTTTCTTTTTAATTGTTTTTTTCTTGCGTGTACATATCTTATTTTTTCATTATGTACGTTTGCATACCAACGCTCTAGAAATAATTTCATCTTATTGTTTTTTATTTCTACGCATCATATTGCATATTCTATTATTATAGTTGTTCACTTCTATTTAAATAACGATAAACATAATTTTACGGGTATTTATATAATATGCGGGTCCTTATTTTTACTAGTTATTAATATCATTTTACTTCATTAGAAAAATGAGGCATTCAGGGTTTCTACGTTTTATTTTATTTTTTTAGTTGTAAGTAATTTCATTTATAAATACTAGAATTATACTTTATTTATAGTTATTTAGTTTTATAAGTTATTAAAGTGTAAAATTGTATAGAAAGCTTTATTTGTATACATTATTAAGTATGTTTAAACGTCTGATTTAGAGGGCGGTTTATATTATTTTTAACTGCAGATTTGACTGTATGCACTACTATAATAATTCTAATTTATTTTTTAAAATGTTGGGTATTCGTACGGTGAAGGTTGAGATAACTAAAACAAAAAATTACTTTTAATGTTTTCATGCTTTATTTTGTCCAAATATTATAGATGGAAAAAAGCAACCGTGGCTTAACGTTAGTACTGTATTACAACTTGTATATATTAAAATTTCGCGAACTAATGTACCTGCATTGTTGAATATATTTCGTTTGTTTACTTTTCGATTTAGTTTATATAAAATAATATTTTTTAGAAGTATTATTGAATATTAAATTATGTATATTAATTTTAGGCAAAATTTCTATTGGACCCTAATAAAATCACACTTGAGGTGATTTTATTACGTTCTAAATTTCGTACTAACTAAAGTTACGGTTGTAGTTTGCATTACAAGTGTAAATCTCCAAAAATTCGTGTAATTGAGTGATTCAAACCTAGGAATATGTATATGTGGTTCAAATTCTTAAAAAAATTTTTTTGGAAAAAAGGACAGTTTTTTTTGTACGTATGTAAATATTTAAAAAATTATTTATTCGTTGAAAATTGTTGTATAGCTAGGAAAAAGAGAACATGTGTTTGATATAAAAGTTATTAAGAAAAAAGTTAGGTACGAAGTGTAAGAGCGCATTGTTCTAACCTTTATAAGGGTAACTGTACGACATAATTGACAGTGTAAATAGGTAGAGTAAATTTAGGGTAGTGGAATTGAAAAGTGATTTTTCAAAACATGAATGTCTAGAAGCTGAATTTTTATACAGATTTTGAACAAGTAGACAAGTTTCTCGTTGTTGTGATTTTAAGGAAATAAAACTTAAGGAAAAAAATTAAATAGGAACTAACTGGAATGACGTGACCGCGGTCGAAATCTTGGTTTCCGCCTAGACTTTCTTTGTGATACAACACAATTGGTGTTCACTGTAGTTGGTCTGTTTGGTATGCTTCTTTTACACAAAATGCACTCCCTGTATCGCTACGTGTTGTTTTATTTTGGACCACATATAAGTGCATACAATATGTAAAATTGCTGTTTTCTATATTAATATTTACATTACAATACACTACAAAGCCAGATAGCTTTCAGTTTTTAAGAAATACACCTCAGGTATTTTCAGGGATTTTTTTTAAATTATTATTTATAAACTAATTTTGCAAATAGTCTGCTTGTGTAAAGCATCTTTTAATGCGAGCTGTTATTGTTTATGGCATGCCGATAAACAAAAACATCTCAAACCCACATTTGAAAAAAGTCGCTATACTGCCAACAATATTCCTAATAAAAGCAATAAGTCTCAGGGCAACACCACTTCCAAATTCCGGCTTTACACAAGCAAAAAAACTAGCATAGATTATTTTTTAACTTGGTTAAATAAATGCTGTGTGATTGTACAAAGTGTGAATGTTTCCAAATGTGTATATAAAACATATATTCTATACTATACCGAGTGCTCGAATAAAATATAAAAAATACACTGTCATAAATATATACATCTGTTATTTAAACGTAACCAAAGCAAATGGCTGACAGTACAAAGCCAATCTACCTCACAAATATGTAATAAATAAATACCTCATGTTAAACAGAAACATAATAACTAAATGTATAAAGAAATAGACTATCAGCAACGCAGTTTTCCTTAAAAAAAAGGCAATTAATAGTACAAACACTTTTAACTTTGTTTGGTATGATGTTTTCGTTCCGTTCAGAATAATTAACTTTTAAAACTTACCTAGTTGTTGTTTATATTAAAACTCAGGAATATATGGTACAAATAAGCTACATCTAACTCAATACTTTAAAAACGTATCAGGGAACGTAACAGAATCTCTTCACAATGTTAAAAAAAAAATAAAAATACTAGTAATAGACTAAATGTAGACTCTACCTGCTAGGTAAGCGTTGTTTCCCATGTAAGTAGAGTGGCCTAAAAGTTACCAATCCGCGAAATAAAAACTTACAAATAACAAAACAGTAACTAACTCTAAACCAAACAAATATAACAATATAACTTCACCATGTAAATGTACTTTAAATATAAATATAATGTACTCCATTTTTATATAAAGTATTTAAAAAATGTTATTAACTGTAAATTATTATAAATATACAAAAAAAAAGAGTGTAAAGTTTAAAATACATGTTGTCATTTATGTAAAACACAAACAAGCGAAGTTATATTGTCCGTTTCCAAAAAAAAACTTTTTCGTCACTCTACGTAAAAAAACAAATAATGTTAAAAACTAATTGTTAACTTGACAAATTTATGTGTTTCTCTCAATGTTCTCATAATGTATTTTGAAAAACACCTTTATATTTTTAAATATTACTTTTTTTCACGAATAAAATCCAAGAGTGAGACTCTGAAAATGGTTGTTAAAAAAGGTACGGGAAGGAAAAAGATGCTTTCGTGTATGTTTTAAAAAATAAGATATAAATATACATATACGATATGTAATTTTCACATGTTACATGTTCCTAATGTGAACGTCGACGTCACAGGAATTCACACGATGTATTGTACAGCAACACTAATATTTTGATTGATCAATGAAATATAATTGGTGAAAAGAACAAAAAATAACTCCGTGGTTCTAGAGTATAAACCGAACCGCTATTATTGTATATAAGTAATTTAATGCAAGTAATGATGTATTCATGTTTCTGTTTTATCTCTTATTAATTTTAATAAACAATTTGACGTTTACTTTGAGTTTTATTGCATATGTGCTACTAAAGAACTTAAGGAGCGGCGTTTGTGGGGTCGTAATGCTTTAGGCTCTAGACATTGCTCCCTCAACCTTGTAGCCCGGACAAGCAAGGCACAGGACAAATAAAACTTGGAGAAGGCCTTCATCCAGCAGTGGATAGGAAATGGTTGATTATAATGGTGATGATGATAAAGGATAAGATGAATATTTGAAAAAAAAGTGTAGTCTGCACTGCTGACTAAGATTTGTAATAAATTACCATTTTTCAATATTTCATCAAATATAACTTAAACAATAAAAAATTAAAGAGGAAAATTGCAATTTTTTTCCTAAAAATATAAAAAATCGAAAAACTTAAGTACCACTTCCGGTCATCCTATTTCAGTCAAAAATCAATAAGCGTTTGCAATCAACTTTAAAAGTTTAAATACAAAATTTCAACTGAATACTTCAAATAATGCGGCTGTTAGAGAGAACACAGACGTACGAATAAACGGTCTGTCTGTCTGTACGTCTGTCTCAGGCAAACATTTTTCAAAAACATATTTTTATTATTAATTACGCATGTGCCAATTGAAGCTGAACTTAATTGTTTCTTTGAATCGAAATACTCATGAAGAAGTGTGTATTTTGCAAAAAAAAAGCAAAAAAATAAATAAAATGTATTATGTGCTGTGCGTACGCCTATGACAGTGCGGCAATCATTCAAGCTAATTGAACTTGGCTCTTCATATCGTAACGACGTCAAAAAACAGTATCGTTTGAAGATAGCTTCGAATGCTGCACAGTCACGTCACACCCGTCACACCTACGCCTCTGCTTATTGATATGAAACTAGCATCAATAATTAGTAGGCTTGTCAAGGTTACGTCAAATTAAACAACCTACAAATTTTTTTTGTGAAATTCGTAAAAATATGTAAAATTACTATTTCTATAAACAAAGCACTAAAAGCATATGTTCTAGTCATCTATTGTAACATGAAACAGTATAGGTAAATTTAATTTGTACGATCACTTCACAAGTAAAAAAAAAACATTTTCTAGGTACAAACTCTATTAAAAAAATGGAAATCACCAAGAAACTAATCACGTTCCCTTTAAGCAAACCAGAAGAAAACAAAAGTCAACACGAAATCTACGTAGACATTGGGAAACTTTCAAATTTAGCCGAAGACAGTCCTAATTACGTAGACTTTAAAGCGCTTAGCAACCGAGGAATAGACATATTTCTACCGCCGCCACAAGAACCTGATACTGAAAGCGATGATGTTGAAGAAATCACAACCGTGGAAGTTGTCGATTTGGAAGAAGAAGAAGAAAACGATTCCGGCCCTAAAACCATGAACTATCACAACTTCATCGTCCACGTCAACAGCAACCCCAAAGAGATTGAATCAAACACAACAATAAAGAAAATAAACGCCGATGAGAACTACAAGAAATCTAAAGAAAAATGTAACTGTGTTAATTGTGCGGCGGGAAAGAACCCAGGCAAAATGTTCGGACACTTGTGCGGAGTGTGTAATAAAACTTACAAGAAAACTTCCCACTACAGGTACCACCAAATGCTGCACACGAACGAACGCATCAGCTGTAGATACTGCGGGAAATTGTTTCATCGTCCGGACATGTTCAAGAGGCACCTGAGGATACATTCGGGAGAACGCAATTTCGAATGCAACATTTGCGGGAAGAAATTTTTCCGATCAGATCACCTCAAAAAGCACACAAATACACATAATAAGGTACGGAGCTGATTGCTTCGTAATAATGTTATTAAACGTGTTTGTTTCAGAATTCAACATCCGAATAGGTAAATTTGTTGTTATAAAGAATATTATTATTATAAAAGAGCAGAATACAAGGTACCTATTTTAATATTATTATTAACACATTAGAGATGGGTAACTCATGTTCTTAAATACAGTAAAATCTCGTTGTAACAAAAATATTCTATTTTAACTTTTTGCTGTTTGCAATAACATAGTTTTACTGCATCTATATTATCGATGGGTAACATATAAATTTGCATTTTGAAATGTAAACGTGTTAGTACAATACTGGTCTATAATGTGTTAATACATTGTTTATCTGTGATTAAATAACTTATACAAATTGTATTTTGGCTTTTTCTCGCCTTATTTTCCTTTTACTATCCTAAGTACCTCCATCTTTTCTATTTTGGTCCATTTAGGGCCGAAATAATGAATACTGAGGAAGAAAAAATGCATGTAGTGATGACCCATATAAGTAATCACATTACAACAAAAACACTTTTAATAGGAATTTGTTTACAAAATGTATTTTATTGTTTTTTAATTTGTTATGAAATCTACAGTTTTTTTTTTTCAATTATTTTCGCTTTCTGATCCTTAACTTTTTTTTTGTAAAATTTTGTTAGCTTCTAGTGCATCCTCGTTTCCAGATTTTTTATTCCTTCTTCCAGTTAAGTATTTCTAAAATTTAAAAAAATATAAATTATTTTTATTCATATAAATTTTTTTTTAAATATTTTATTTTCAATATATACCCGAATATAAAGTGTATTATTTAGCCTTACCTTCTGCAAATGTACGACGGAAAATGTTTAAATACAGTAGGTATACGTCATCTTTTAAATGCATAATCTCACGTAACATTCTGTAGTGCAACGAGAAACTCGCAAAACTCTCTCAAATGTTACTATAAAGACGTTCGACAGACAAAAATGGAACTCTGGAAGAATTGCTGAGAGGTAGCAGAGTCTACATCTGAGGGTGTGAGATTTCTCAAGGCCCTGCAGAAGGAAACGAAAGGACACATGGGTTTCTTGAAAAAAACAGATGGTGCTCATACTGAGACCGGGAGGGAGATGCTGGACGCACTTCCCGGAATTATCAGTTATGGGGACCAGCAGTGAGAGTCTGCAACAGCCGACCATTGCTTGTGCAGATAGGGTGGTGAGCATGCCATAGACACAGCAGAACAATGGGCCCTGGGATTTACCCTTTACAAGTCTTCCTATTGCAGCAGGGCCTAAAACAACTGACACCACATTTGTGCACTCTGATGGGAGTCAGCTTGATACTCAGATATGTGCCGTGGAAGTGAAAACTGGTAAGTAGTGTTTATACCCAAGGCGGTTGAAAGACAACTGCGCAACTAATAGTTAGAGGTGAAGGTTTATGCCAATAAGCGAATCTACATCGTTACGGACTGCATAGCGGATGTGCTAGCGCTAAGTGGGGCGGAGGTGACCTCAGACATAATCTGGGACTGCCAGTGTTCAACTCACAGGGGACTAAAAAGAGAGTAAAATTACTCTGGGCACCTGGGCACTCACATACTAGAGGAGAAGAGAAGGTCGACACCCTAGATAAAAGGGGGGGCAAAGCAATCCTATATAGAACACGAGGATGCCTACATCCAACAAACGACGCCTGTACTAGTAGCAAAGAAGCTGGCACTAGAAAACATAAAAGCCACTCATATAATAAGTAAATTTGTATTCGGCGCTAAAAGGCGAAGCTTCATTGGTGCTGTAAAAAAATCAAAGGCTCTCTAGACTATGCAAGTTTAGTCAATGTCCTGGAGGTGCAGTTTGGAGATGCTCATATGACTCCAGTATATAGGACAGGATTAAATATTAGAAAACGAAGATCGAAAGAAGAAATCCAAGAATTTGTGGCCCAGATTGGGTATCACAAGATGCAGTGGAGGTTATCGCGATTCAAAATTTGACCTTGAGTCTGAAAGATTCAGATATGGCTTTGTTTATAGGCAGTCAGAACCTCACTAGGTACTAAAACGTAGTAGGTGCCGCCCTTCGGTATGAGGCTCTTCAAACGACAACTCGTCAGTCGCCGAAAATTCGTGAAGTGCAGATGGAAGAAGGTTTCAATCAAGGAGACAAAGTTTGG